>AWOL01S0174657.1:3274-38837 GCA_000715115.1 Nicotiana otophora
GAGCCCACGTCTCAAAATCCGACAAAATTTACAAAACTAGAAAGCCCATTCACTCACGAGTCTAACCATCCAAATTCATCAAAATCTGACATCATTTGGTCCTTCAAATCCTAAAATTACTTCTCCAAAAATCCCAAGCCCTAACCCCCTCATTTTCACTAATTACATGATTAAACAATGGAAAAATTACCATATATACGAGTATTAGGGCTCAAGAAACTTACCTCACTGATAGCCCTTGAATCACCCTTCCAATATCACTCCAAAAGCTCCAAAACCGACTTGAAAATGGTAGAAATGAACCAAATTCGCAAAGGGTTCTATTTAAGGTTTCTGCCTAGGTTTTTTGCACCTGTGGAAAATTTCACGCTTCTGCGCCACCGCACCTGTGGAAAAATCCATTGCAGGTGCGGAACTCACTTAGGAGCCCAGATTCCGCATCTGCGGACCAAAACCCCATGCCTGCGAAGGCGCACCTGCGCATTTCCTCCGCTTCTTCGAAGCCTGCCCAGCGTCCCCCTTTCCACATCTGCGCCTAAGGTTTCGCACCTGCAGGCTCGCAGATGCGACCTCTAACTCGCACCTGCGCATCCTACCTAGTCCAGCATTGCCCGCTCATGCGGACTTCCCATGCGCACCAGCGGCCTCGCACTTGCGACTCTTTCTTACGCAGCTGCGGTAATAGCAGAAGCAGCAGCTTCAGCTGCATTTTCCAACCTCGACAAACATAGTCGAACCTTCAAATCACTCAAAACAACATCCAAACACCAAATTACCCTCGGATTCAAGCCTAAGAACTTCTAAATTTCCAAATTCGGCAACCGATGCCGAAACCAACCAAACCATGTCTGAATGACCTCAAATATTGCACACACGTCACAAATGACACTAAGAAGCTATTCCAACTTCTAAAATTCCATTCTGACCCCGATATCAAATTTTCCAATGCCGACCAAAATCGCCAAATTTCCAACTTCGCCAATTCAAGCCTAATTCAACCACAAACCTCCAAATTTTGTTTTGGATGCACTCCTACATCCAAAATCACCAAACAGAGCTAACGAAACCATCAGAATTCAAATCCGAGATCATTTATACGTAGGTCAACATCCGGTTGACTTTTCCAACTTAAGTTTCTACTTAAGAGACTAAGTGTCTTAATTCACTCTGAAACCACTCTGGTCCCAAACCAACTAACCCGATATAATATAATATATCTGAATAACACAAAAAGAAGTAGAAATGGGAAAAATAAAGCTATAACTCTCGAAACGACCGGCCGAGTCATTACAATAGGTAATAGCGAGTATTATTTATAATTCTTGCTTCTAATACCTCGTTGAGATTTGTTACGATACTTATTGAGTATATGGGGTCGGTTGTATTCATAGTACACTTTTACACCATGTGTGCAGGTCTTGGAGGTGATATCGTTGTGCATGGCAGGAGCTGGCGTTGAAGATGTACATGCATTCCAGTTATAACTACCATTTGTTCTTAGTTTTCTATATTTTGATTCTGGTAATGTACATTCCAAACAGATGTTGTATTATTTTTCCTATCAGTTTTGTAAATCTAAATCTTAGTGGCTCATGACTTGTACTACCAATCCTTGGAATTTTATATAGAAGTTTAGTTGTTTGATTCATCAACTCATATTATTTTTATTTGAATTGAGTTTATTGATATTTGGCTTACCTAGTGGGCTGGTTTAGGTGTCATCACGACTAGTTGATTTTTGAGTCATGACAAGTTGGTATTACAGTTCTAGGTTCATAGGTTCTACGAGTCATGCGCAATAGTCTACTAGAGTCTTGCGGATCGGCGTGATGACTTCCATACCTATATTCGAGAGGCTACACGGTATCTAGGATAAACTTTTCATCTTTCTTTCTTTATCGTGCGACATTGATTCAGCTTGAAACATATCTCTTTGAATTCCTTCCACTCAGATTTTATGTGAGCGCTCAGTATTAGTTGTGCATCGATGGCTTGTAATTTCTACTGATGAGGTGCGATATGTGTTTTTTATGTTTTGGCGATAGGCCAGTCTGGAGGACTTGAGGCTAGGTTTAGACAACAACTTGGGCTTGGTGGTTTCAGTTGTGGGAGCATGTGCTCTTGGACCTATATGTCTGGTAGTAACCCTAGGAATGGGATTTATGGCTCGGTGAGTGGTTGGATGGCTATATGATTAGTGTTATGTGACTGCGGGGTGTGTTCGTATGGTTTGGATGTGACGAGAAGAGTTTTCTTGGGATGTAAAAAGGACTATTAGGTGCTTGATTTATGTCTTGATATGTCATACATCCTCGATTCATGAGCGTGTTGAGGGATCTTTCATGTTATTCATTTGGGGGATGAAGTGGATTCTTATGTTTTGTTGACGAGCTTAGACTCGGGAGGATTTTGTGAATGCATAGTGGTTTGTGAATTTTGTAGGGCGTAAAGGATGCCAGTTGGGGATAAGCAGGTGTGTTATCACCTACGGGGTAGTCTACGGATATGTGATTCTTATGAAATTTTCTAGAGAGTTTCTTTCTACCAATGACTTATATGTGTTGCAATTTGAGTTTGGATCACTTGAGGAAGTTGGCTTGACTGTCACAGGGGTGAATGTGAGTTTAACAAATGAATTGAGGTATGTTATGATTAGTGCTACATGCATTCATGAAGAATTCTTCTGGATTACGGTGCGAGTTCATGACAGTTACAGAGTAATATTGTGGGTCATCGAATGTTGTGTTCTATGGCTTTGAGCCAAGTACGGGAGTCTGCTACTGACAATCAGATTGTATAGTTATGTGTTGTATTGGTTTTGCTTTGAGGTATGATTGTGGATCAGTTATGGCTTGAAGAGGTTGGTTTTGAGGATTGACTTTAGCAAGGAAATTTTTGAGTGCATGATGTAATACAGTTTATAGATATATGGGAATCTTGGGATTATTAGGGTTTGTTATTAGTGGAGGACGTGATGTACTAAGAAAGTGGATTCACTCAATGTTTTAGAGGTGCAGATTACTTCTTTTAGTGTTGGCGTGCTAATGGAGCACAGATCGTTTGACTCGTTTGGCTGGTGCATTTGAGATTAGAATAGGGTGGATATCTCTTGAGAAGGTTATAATGAGTTCAAGATTCATATGTGGCATTTGAGAATTTTCCGAATTTTTATATGGCTAAGATCTAAGATTTTCATTAGATGGTGCCGAAACTTGCGAGTATTTCTCTATCATTATTGATTCTACATTTCAGCATTTGTGAGGCAAAAGAAATAACTTTATGTTCATGTAAGGTCTCTTCGGAGTAGGTATCTCGTATGTGGAATTTTTGGGTGCTTATGAGGGAATATAATAGTTTATGGGCTTCAAGGCGACGTGGTTTTATGCTAGGATCTCTTGTGGTGAGTTTGGTTAAAGATCGTGGTGTATTGGCGAGAGGGAGTGTCAACTTGAGGCTAATTTTGAAGGAACTCAGAGAAATAGTATATCTTGTTAGTAGATTGGAACAACATGGTAATGGATATGATCGGTTCTTCTGGTTCTTATGATGTGGTGAGGCTTTACCAAAGTTTTGTGGCAATACTCTTCGGTTTGGCAACTTGCGAGACTCGTTTGAGTTAGAGATTCAGCTCTGATGGCTCGGTTATGTACATATGAGTTTCGAAGAGTTCTCGACGGTGTTGACCTCGGCTTGACATGGATATCTTCTGCATGCATGTAGGGTATGTTACGTGTTGTGATTTTCTTGCGGATAGGGTCTAGTGGTAGGTTTCTGGTTGATGGAGAGTGTATCTTGCTGGTGCGTCAAAATTGTTGATGAGATTCTCGTACTTCTCATATGATGGCATATTAGATGCGGTGCAACGTGTGATACACTCAAATTACACCTAAATAAATGGTGTAAGGCGGTCGATATCAAATATAATAACCCAACTAGGTTACTTGAGTAGTGTGAAACTTGACTTCAGTTGTAATCCTACTCCGTTAGTTTAAAAAGAGAGTGTTGTATTTGTGAATTATCAACAAACCTATTTTGTTACGAGAATATAATTAATTTAGGAAACCTAGGTTGTGTCCCAATCAATGGAATGTAATGATATTGGTGTTAATATGATATATTTCTAATGGAAGGTCCTTTTATATGCAAATGGTTCCTAAATGACTATCCAATATTTCCTAATAATTATGTAGTATTTTCTCTTTATGATTTTCCCAAATATAAAAGGGTTACAAATAAGAACAACCAATATATTGTAAATAGAACTCACTTATTCCTAAGCGATTCTATTAAACAAGGTTTAAAGCCTTGAATTTTTGTATTCAATTCTACCAAACCCCAACCCACTTTTCCAAGTAAAGATAGAGTAAAATGGCATTAATCAATGTTTGCAACCATCAACAATAAATGAAGCATGAGAAATGAATAGATACCAACCAACCATTATATATATATTCAATGCTAAACACCCATTAATATTACACCCATTTAGGGTACACAACCTTAGTATTTAAAACTATCTACTCATACTAGAATCCAAGAACAAAGCAATAAATAAAGTCATAAAGCTTACAAAGATGTCAAGATTCTCTCTTCAAAAGCTTCCAAAATAATGGTATATTCAATGCTCTAAGTGTAGCGTCTTTTTCAGACCAGATGTTCCAAAAAACCCCTAGTTATTCTATTTATAATCGACTAAAGGTCGTGGTCAAAAATTGATAATAATGACCGAGCAGATCAAGTCTGCGACCGTAGAATGGGTCGCAGAATGCTTTCGCGGTCCGCATATCTTCATTTCCTTCACAGAGTTGATTAACCAATTCTCCAGTTTTCCATCGCATTTCTGTTATGTGGTCCGCATATTGATTTCACAACCGCATATCGTACCGCAAAGTCATTTTCACAGAAACCCATTTTGTATTTGTGCAATCAATATGCGGTCCGCACAAGAGTTATACGATCGCACAATGGATCGCAGAATCTACTTTTAGAACTGGGATGGTCTGCTTCACTCTGCGGTTGGTCTGCGGCCCGCACATCCCTTTTGTAGTCGCAGACCTGCCGCATTTCTGCCCTTCTATGGGTTTTTGTCATCTTTTTTATGTTCTTGGCTCTTCAAGTCTGTTTTTCTCTAAAACACCAAAACTACATAAGAAATGACTTATAACGCTTTAAAAGACGAGCTAAAGTCTATGTAATTAGTATCAAAAGTATCACAATTCTACGGCACTTCAACACCCCCAACTTAGACTCTTGCTTGCCCTCAAGCAACTAAAATAAAGTCAACCTACCAAATACTAATCTACTTCTGACTGATCACAAAGCAGCAGTGACTATGGATGGTGCTGACTGTTAGCTAACAAGCATGTAACGTCTTTTATTCACCCTTCTTTGAAGACAAAGATCATTTAACAGTTCGAATAATCAGTTTGTAAACTTCGAGCCTCAAGAGCAATGACAGAGTGCTACCCACAGCTAGATATGCACTTGTATCCTATTCAAGAAGTCTAACTTCTGCTAAATCTTGCAATTCATACATGCTCACATCAAAGAAAATCCCCAACTCAACAAATATGTACAGGGGATACAATCAAACACTCTTGCACTCAGAAAGAAGGCTAAGTGCAGTCCATATGCTTTCCCTTATTTTAACTCATTTCTATCTCAGAAATAATTGGTTGTAGATCATAAAGGATCTTTTAAGGGTTGTAGTGTAGGCTTCGGGAAGGGTTGGACGAATACTTGGAAATATAGTGACTATACCCTCCTTAAACGCTACATACACTATGCTTCTTTTTAAACCACATAGCCCTTATTAACCTCTAGTTACCAACATATAACCCCCTCAAAGTATCTCTTTAGTTTTCACAAGACTCCACACACATTTTTATTTTTATTTTTTATATAGATGTTTTTTTTTATTTTTCTTTTGGAGCTTGAATATTTTCATATAAACAACTTTGAGGTATTTTCTTCTACACATAATGTACAACCTTACTAATTTCCAATTAACAAAGACACCCCCAACTTAGGCTTTTATCCTCATTCTTAATCATTCAAGGAGGAACGGGTTCAAAAGAGGGAATGATTTCACAAAAGGATAAAGGTTTGTAATGCGTTAGCCAAAAAAAAGGTTAAAGGCTCAAATGGGATTAACTAGTGATAGTATTTATGCAATGGTAGGCTCAAAAGGCTAAAAAGGCTTTTTCAAAGATCACGAAGAATGCCTAAGGTCATCCCTCCAACCAAACATAATTAATATTAGCATTGAAAGACCAACCAGGCAAGTTCTAGATGATAAAAATAAACACAAGAATTATTTTTAACAAAAACAAACACACATGGCACATGAACTAATCAAGACATATCAATTTCACTTCTTAATAAGAACAATTTGAGCAATATCATGCCAACTAGTGGGCAAAGAGTCACAAAATGAGCCAAAATATTATCACACAAATTATTCTTCCCCATGCAAATTACTTTTTCAATTTACAACCAAAATTCGGAGGGGTATTCGTAATTCACACTTCACATACAAGAGACTATTAGTACCAAACAATCCAAAAGTTCTCCACATACCAAAACAAGACTAATTCCCTTAAGAAAGTGGCCACGCCATCCATCATAGGGAAAAGTCATCCGGTTCAACACAAAAATATTCCTCGAGAAAGAACCGTAGCATAAAGAAAATTCAAGAATAATTTATTGAAAAGTATATTACTACTAAGGAGATAAAAATAAAATAACTAATACTACTAAATAAAATAACATAAACACTAAAGGAGTAAAAATAAAATAACTAAAAACTACTAAATAAAATAAAATAAACACTAAAGAAATAAAAATAAAAGAACCAAAATTACTAAAGAAAATAAAATAACAAAAGCAACGAATACTAAAGGAACAAAAATAACATGAATTAAAAACTACTAAAGAAAATAGATAAATAAAGAAAAATAAAATAGAATAACAAAAGCGACTAATCCACAATTATATCACCCATCACAAACTACGCCAGGCAAAGGTACATGATAAACAATAGTAGAACAAGCCCGGCAAGGGCACACAATATCCATACAAAAGCATAAGCTCTGCAAGTGCACAAGTTAAGCATCAATGAACAAATAAGGTATATCCCTAAAGCCACCCCAAACTAAAAACATTGCAGTGTCCTCACTGCACAATATCAAGATCAAATAAGAGTAGTTTGAGGGTCTCCCTGATGTCTGCATAAGAGTAGCAGACTGCGGGGAAAAGCTAATCACTGCCGTTTGGAGCTTCCGGACTCATCATCATCGGTTGCATCAGTATCAGCATCAGCAACACTCGATAGGAAGGAATACTCTTCACTATCATCTTCATCCTCAACCGGTATCTTCTTGTTCGGCTGCCCCCATTTTAATATGGCCTTGATGCCTCTCCACATCTTTATCATGAACTTGCTCTTCTTCTTATTTTTCTCTTTCTCCTTGTGGAAATCTTCCTGAAGATCTACTTGTGCCTTGGTCATGTTGCCATAGGTTGTCTCGAGCCTGCTAACAGAAGCTACCAACTTCTCCTGTGACTCTGCTTGCTTCTTCTGGTTCTCCATGTAGGTCTTCATTTTATCCCTGCTAAAATACTTTGGCGTAGACTGGGAGTATGAGGGCCCACTAGGGTGCTGTGACACTAAGTCACAGATGGAGACAAGCCGTGAGTGCAGCATCCCAAACGGTCCCTCAAGCAGGGCTGCCTGTGAGGAAGACTCTGGTCTGGCAGGAGTGGTGACTTTCCTTTTTTTGCTCTTTACTACACTACCCTCGCCCATTACTCTCAACTGAGAAAGGGTTTGTCGGTCGGTAACCGCTGATCAGTGCTACGCACCTCAACATCTACCCACCGGCACAACTCTGTAATCAGTGAACGGACATCAAGCCTGGGCTGTCGTCTAGCAAATACTTTTTCAGCTCCTGAAGGATATAATGGCCGACATTCACATGAATTCTATCTAGTATGCATGCAATCATCAAGGCTCTGCCATATGAAACATCTGAAACATTTCCACAGGGTGATACTCTGTTGAAAATGATGTAGAGCCAAATTTTTGCCTCAGCTGTGAAGTCGATAGACTTCAAACCCTTTCTCTTGCTTGCCCACTTTGCGCTCATGCCGGCTGGATAAAGTTTAGAAACTAGCCAATCTTCGTTTGAGCAATGAACTTTTTCTCGTATCGGCTCAAGTGGATGGTGAGGAAGCCCTAGAATATCATTGATTTGTTAAGTTCCAAACGTCACTATTTTTCCTCTAATGGTGAGTTGTGGATCGTCAAAGTTTGTACGGTTAAAGTTTGCATAAAACTCACGAACCCACTCCTCGTTGGCCTTACACGGAGTAGGAATGAAACAAGACCAGTAGGTAGTCTGTAGACGGCCATAAAAATCCGAAAGTAACTCGTCCAATTTATCCTTGGAGATTCCCTTTTCAAGCATGACCTTCTTTGTAAGAAGGATGTCATAATATCGGCGATGACAATCAGCAGACATGAATCGTTCAGTGTCAAATTGTTCCGCCTTAGCTTCTTTCTCAATTTCATGATGCAACGACATATTTTCGTTCATGTTCGGGTCCATTTTAAGATTAAAGTACCTAAAAAAATAAAAACCAAGTCAGTCGAGAATTATAATCATGTTAAGCAATTCAAAACAATACAATTAGTCCAAAGAATCAAGCTAAACGGGTTCCGGAAGCACCAGTTGCTAAGCTACTATTTTTGCACAAACTGCACTGTCACCGCACTTGATGAAAAAGCCTCGCAGGTGCGGCTCCGCTTCTGCGGATATTGTATCGCATATGCGAAAGGTGATATCTGGCCAAAACTCGCACCTGCAGACAAGTCATCACAGGTGCGAGCCCGCTTCTGCAGTGACATGTCTGCTTTTGTGGTGTTCATGAGGGGTTTCAAAAAAACCCAAAAACGGCCAAATCTTTTAATTCCAAACATGATTTTGGCACATAATTTATACTCAAGACTTCTAAATTAGTGCACTATATGATTACATGACTTGATTAAACGTGATTTTAAGGTACCTAGCAACAAAATATCTTTCGGACAATTTGTCGAACATTTAATGGTAACTGAGAATGTTATACTTCTTTTAACAAATTAGATACTCAGACTTCCCAAAATTGTCTTGCAACAACAACAACACTCACAAACACACTCTCTACCAATGTCCTCACCCTAATATTGACACTAATTAGAAGGACATGGGGTTGTGGGAATTCTGCCATGGAGAAGAGATGATGAAGAAGAAGAAAATATCAATATAAGAGATGAGTAGAAGGGAGAACTGGAGATGATACCTGTTTGTCTTCTATGAGGGCGTAGAATCCATGAGCAGCGGAGATGACTGTGAGAGCTGAGAGGGAGTTTTGAGTTTTTGCGGAAAAAATTAGAGTCTCCCCTGATGATGAAAGGCTTTAAAAATTTACCCGACTGGCCGCTTATGCGAAAGAATTAGCACTTCTGCGAGAGCGCTTTTGCGGTTAGTGAACTGCTTCTGCGAGAGCGCTTTTGCAATTAGTGAACCGCTTCTGCGGGGCCGCATCTACGAGTAATGTTCTGCAGATGCGGTTTTGCCAGATGACTGATGCACAGATTTGGCAGCCACTGGTTTTGTGCACTCCAACACCTCAAACTCCTCAATTCAACTCCAAAAATTCTAAAACTTTGCAGATTAATCAAAAATAACATACTAAACTATTCTTAAAAAAAATCAAAAATGACTATAAATTTAAAAACGATGGGTTGTCTCCCACCAAGCGCCGTATTTCTGTCGTGACACAACAAGAATCACTTTACCACTTTTCTCGCCACTTGAACGATATGAACTGGGCACCTAACTTGGAATCAAGCTTGTGACCACGAGCGACAGGGGGTGGGGGTGGAGGTGGGGGTAGTAAGTGGATGATCAAGCCGAGCATCAATTTCTGCATTTTGCATTTATTAGATTTCTTTTGAGGAGTATCATTTTGCGTTCTTGAATTTTCAAATTGCAATATGTGTGGCTTTTGTCTTTCTTCTTTGCACTCCCACATAGATTCACATAGTTCAATTCCCATATCATCATACAAGCCCAAAGTTGAAAAATGCTTGGAATGAGATAATGTCCTCCCAACTTGTAACTTTTTCGGGATTTTGACATCCTCTATTTCCCCCGAACTAGATTCAACTTCAACCATATTTTCAATTACACCGGTTGACTCTAGTTCTATATTTTCCTTGGCACCACCAACAAGCATAGAGTCGATTGGCGGATGTTCAATTCTTGATTCCTCGAAATAAAGCTCACTTTCATCCTCGAAGTTGGACTCTTCTTGACCTCTTTCCACACTCTCAAATTGATAGGCATAATGAGCCTCAATCAATGACTTCATTTGATCTTCCAAAGTGCGGATATTCTCATCATTTCAATGTAGTGCTTATTTTATGTCCTCGAGTGCCAAGCCTTGCTTCTCCTCATTTTCAAGAATGGCCTCCAACATGAGCATCATCCTCTCATTTTGAGCATTTAAGAGTTCTTCTTGATTTTGATCAAGTGCCAAAGAAGAATTTTCGGCTTCAACCTTTAGGGAAGGTTCTTGGCTATCATTCACTTCTGAGGCTTTTTGGACCTCTAAAGCTTCAAGCATTTCTCCTATTTGTGAGTTCAACCTTTCAAGCGCCAAATCATTTTGGAGACTATTTTCCAAAAGCTCTTCCAAGGCATTTTGATCTTTGTTTCCTTCTTCAAGTAGGTATTCCAACATGAGCTTGAACTCTCCATTTTGACTATGTTCAATTTCTTCCATTTCCATTTTCCTATCATTATCATTGCAAAAAGTAGAATCATCATAGCGGGGGTCGGTGGAAGGGAACGACAAGTAAGCACAATTATCCCGATGACCATTTTGACCATCACACTTATCACATATACTCTATTCATGGGTTTGAGATTGTGCAAACAATCCTCCCCCGGGAGAGTTTAAATAATTTTGCCATGAGTGTGGTCCTCCACAATAAGAACAAGGGTCATCAAAGTATGAACAACTACCATCTGACCAATTTTCATTATATGATACCATTTTTCAAAATTAAGAAAATAAACAAGAAGAATAAACAAATATAAGAAATTAATTACACAAATATTTACAAGTTTGGACCAAAGCACATACGCTTATTTCTCAAACAACCTAAATACACTAAATTGTTTCCCGATAACGGCGCCAAAAGTTGATACGCTCAAATTACACCTAAATAAATGATGTAAGGCAGTCGGTGTCAAATATAATAACCCAACTATGTTGGGGTCTAATCCCACATGGAATAGGTGTGAAAAGGTTACTTGAGTAGTGTGAAACTTGACTTCAGTCGTAATCCTACTCCATTAGTTTAAAAAGAGAGTGTTGTATTTGTGAATTATCAAGAAAACTATTTTGTTACGAGAATGTAATTAATTTAATTTAGGAAACCAAGGTTGTGTCCCCATCAATGGAATATAATGTTATCGGTGTTAGTAAGATATACTTTTAATGGAAGGTCCTTTTATATGCAAATGGTTCCTAAATGATTACCCAATATTTTCCAATAATTAGGTAGTATTTTATCTTTATGATTTTTCCAAATATAAAACAGTTACAATTAAGAACAACAAATATATGCCAAATATAACCCACTTATTCCTAAGCGATTCTATTAAACAAGGTTTAAAGCCTTGAGTTTTTGCTATTAAATTCTACCAAACCCTAACCTACTTTTTCAAGTAAAGATAGAGTAAAATGGCATTAGTAAATGTTTGCAAGCATCAACAATAAATGAAGCATGAGAAATGAATAGATACCAACCAACCATTATATATATAAATTCAATGGTAAACACCCATTAACATTACACCCATTTAGGGTCCACAACTATAACGATCCGACCAGTCATTTTGAGCTCTAGCATATTGTTCAGTGGTTTGAGGCCATGGGTAGCTTCACTTCACATATTATGACTTGAACGTGTGGTCGGAATTGATTTTCGAGAAGTTCGGAGTTGATTTAGAAAGAAAATTCTAAATTTAGAAGCTTTAAGTTGGAGGAATTGACTAATGTTTGACTTTTTAGTAAACGACCTCAAAATTGGGATTTGAAGGTTCAAACAGGTTCGTATGATGATTTTGAACTTGGGCATATGTCCGGATCGGATTTTGGACGACCCATGAGCATTTCAGTGCCTATTGTGGAAGGTTGGCATTTTGAAAGAATTTTATGAATTTGGGTTAAAGTGTATATCAATATTATCGACATCCGTTTGGGATTCCGAGCCTAGGAATGGCTCCGTATGGTAATTTTGGTCTGAGGTGCGTGTCCGGACGTTGATTTTGAGGTCCGTAGGTCATTTCGGCGTCAATTGGCGAAAGTTGGAAATTTGGATAATTTTGAGAAGTTTGACCGGGAGTGGACTTTTTGATATCGAGGTCGGATTTATATTTCGGAAGTTGGAGTAGGTCTGTAAATGTGAATTTTGTGCAAAATTTGAGGTCAATCGGACGTGATTTGATAGGTTTCAGTATCGAATGTCGAAGTTTGAAGTTCTAAAGTTCATTAAGATCGAATTGGGGTGTGACCCGTGATTTCTATGTTGTTTGATGTGATTTGAGGCCTCAAGCAAGTTTGTGTCATGTTTTGGGATAGGTTGATGTGATTGGACGGGGTCTCGGGGGCATCGGGTGTGTTCCGGGGTGGTTTCGGATCAATTATGGTTTAAAAGATGTTGTTGGTTCTGCTGGTTTTTGGGTCTGGGATGCAGGTCTCGCAAATGCGAGGTTTTGATCTCATTTGCGAACTCGCATTTGTTAGGAAGCAGTTCGCATTTGCAAACATTTTATCGCTTTTGCGAATCTGTCCTCTTCGCATTTGCCAAGATTTAAGTTGCAAATGCGACCTTGGCAGGGGTGGCTCTCCTTTGCATTTGCGATGCTTTTGTCGCTGCGACCATCGCATTTGCGAACAAGATCTCACAAATGCGATGTCTGCGACTGGAGCAAGGGCTTTTATTTCGGAACTTAGCTCATTTCCCTCATTTCCCACTTGGACTTAGGCGATTTTTGAGAGCATCTTGAGAGGGGCTTCATCAACATCAAAGAGGTAAGTGATTCCCGTGTATTTTGAGTTAAATACTTGGATTATACTTAGATTTTAACATGGAAATTCATGAAAATTTGTAGAAATTTGGCATTTTGGTGGAAAACCTAGAAATTAATATTTTTGGATTTTAACCATGAATTTGGGCATGAAATTGAGAATACTCTATATATTTGAGTTCGTGAGGCTATGGGTAATGTTTATCTTCCAAAATATTTGGAATCCGGGAACGTGGGCCCGAGGGTGATTTTTATCATCTTTTCGAGCGGAGTTGGAAATTGTTGTAAACTAGATTATAATGAGTATTAGAGTATATATTTATGGATTTTCACATTTATTGCCTAGTGTTGGAGCGATAGGCATCGGTTTGAGATTTTGGAAAGGCTTTGGAACCGATTATGTAATTTCGGAGTGAGGTAAGTCTCTTTTCTAAACTTGTAAGAGAGAATTAACCCCATAGGTAAATTGATTTAATATGTGCTTCTATTTGTGGGGGCTACGTACGCAGCAGGTGACGAGAGTCCGTGCATAGCTACTATTATGCTTATGTTCGGGTAGTCTAGGACCCAAATCATGTTATACTTGCGATGTTTGCGCCCTATTTGTTAATTTAATTGCTTAAATCATATTGAAACTTGATAAAGGAATTGTAAAAGGTTAAACTTTATTTTCTTGACCGTTAATGAGAATTTGATACTCCCTTGAACAATTACCCCTTAATAAATCTTGAATTGGTTGTTGTAAATGTATTTTCTCTTTTGTGGAGCGGGCCGAACGCCTCGGTAGCAGATAGGTGCATCTATGGTTTGCGTCGTTCGACCCTCGACAGTGCACAATTTAAATATTTATGTTGGATCGGGCCGTACGACCTCAGCATAATTTGCGCATGATAAATATTTGGAATTAATAGTAATTGATATTGCCCCATTGTCCTGAGATACAAAATGTTAAATGACGGGAATAAATTTGGAAAACTTTTCTATTAATAAAAGAATTGTCCACTCACTTCTTGTTATTGAGTTTACAGTTGTTTCATACAATCCATGCTTAAGTATAATATCAGTATTTATTGTTAGCCCATAATAAGTATCGGAGTCGACCCCTCGTCACTACTTCTTCGGGGTTAGACTAGATATTTACTGGGTATGCGTTGATTTACGTACTCATACTATACTTGCTGTACATTTTTGTGCAGGTGCATATATGTCTAGCAGACTTGTGGGCGCAGAGGTGCGGCTATTTCGGGGACTTAGGTGAGCTACATCCCATGTTTCGAATTCGCAGCACAGAGAGTCTCCATTAGAGTTATCTACCCTCTCCTGTCTAATTGTACTTTCTGGCAGATATTGTATTTCTAATTTATTTCCTAGTTGATCCTCATGTACTTGTGACACCGGTTTTTGGGGGTGATTATGGGCTGTTCAGTATTGTAGTTTTGAAAATACTATCATTTACTTTGTAAAGTCTATCTCTTACTATTTAATTGAAGGAAATTATGATTTCAAAAATACTTAAATGAGTAATTAAGTTAATCAATTATTGTTCGCTGGCCTGACAGCAGTGTTAGGCGCCATCACGACCTCTAATGGAATTTGGGCCGTGATAACTTGGTATTAGAGCACTAGGTTCACTTAGGTCTCACGAGTCATGAGCAAGTCTAGTAGAGTCTTGCGGATCGGTACAAAGACATCTGTACTTATCTTCGTGAGGCTACAGGGTTGTTAGGAGCACTTCCCTTCTTGATTCCTCATCGTATGATTTGATTTCTTTGAGGCTTATGTCTTCATTCCCTTCCTATTCAATCTTATGCGACGTGAATCGCTTGTTATAAATTGGGAATCGAGGAATTTTAATGGCACTATAGATGTAGTGCAGGATGTTTCTCCCTGCATATTCGATTGGGCTAATGTTGTCGCCTTGCGAAAGGATGTTCTTTTGTTTCAGCTCAGTATCAGTATTTTCTATGGTTTTGAGACTGTGCACGGGTTGCTACGATGTCTATGAGTTGTTATAGCACATTATTGATGTAATGGTAGGATACTTGTCTACGTGTCGGGGCAATGAATGATTCGAAAGGAGGTTTTACTCAATGCATGATTCAGAGGTTCAGTGTTTTATTTCTAGTGGAGGAAAGGCAATCGGACTAAGAATGGTTAGGTTTGAGTTGATAGAGTAACGAGACTTGGTATTTTCGAGTGTGGTGGAATCTTCATCTGTGATGTGGTGTCATTGTCCTTGATTGAATGTGTTAAGCTCGCCGGTGTTATGGCCTTATCCAAAATCACCTTTAGGGCAGAGTATTGTGAATGGTGTCGGGGAAGCGGCTCTTAGAAGTCGCAGTGTGCTGTGGTTCAGAATCGAATTGGTGATCCTAATGTTGATGGCTCAAGGAAGATGATCTTCGAGGAGGTTTAGAGCTGGCGAAGATCTGTTGGTTCAGGTGCTAGAGAGATGAATTTTTATTTAAGGTAACAACTGGGCAGCAAAGGATGAGAAAGGATATGTGGGAGGTGTCTTGCACTGGTTAAACGTCTAGAAGACCAAGTGTAAGAAAACAGAAGTCGAGTAGTTGCTTAAAGGAGAGGGTCTGACCAAAGTGGGAGAGTGGCCGGGTAGCATATAGGTTCTGTGGTAAGATAGCTACATGCGTTGAGAAAAGTTTATAGTGATTTGGAACTCATGGTGGATAGTGACTAAGTCTACGAACTTAATTTGGAATATTGGCTGCTATATGGAGAAAGGCTGGATACGACGGAAAGGAGTTGCTTGATATGAAGAAGGATACAACATGACTTTGGATTGGAATGTATTGTCGCACCTTTAGTTAATGTCCATGAGTAGTGAACGGACTTGTACAGCTGGTGAATGAGCATGGGCTCAGGTTGGTTTATTGGTTTTGTGGTAATTGTACTCGGTGCAGCGTTGATGGAAGATGTCGGCATGGAATTTCCACAGGTGGGTTATTTTCGGTGAGCAGGTTAACGGTTTGCATGGTGTTAACGAAGCTTCTGCGAAGAATTCTACTGGCTACCTGATAAGAGGTCGAACATGTGAATGTGGCTAGGGATTCAGAGCATTCATGAAATGGTTAACAGGAAGATTTCGAGGAATTAGGCGGGTCGAGTATGTGAGGTCATGTCAGTGAGGAAGAAGGAATCTTTGTATGTTCCAGGGTTATGTAATGGTAGCTTCAAGCTAAGTGGGAGAGCCCCACCGCCTATGATTAGATTGCACGGTTGTCTACTTGTGAGGTTTCTAGTTATCAGCATATTGGTGGGGTATTGCGACTAAGGAAAGAGAACATCAATGGTGATTTTAGCAAAGGAATTGAGGAATGTGTGCTATAATTGGCCTTATCAATTCATGTTCAGGCTTTGGGAAGACTCATGATTTATGCTTCATGTAGATGTGATGTACAAGAAAGGTGATTCAGCCAGGTGCTTCTTTGAGAGGCATTTATGTGCTATAAGAGCCTTGGAGTTTGATCATATTTGGGAACAAGTCAGAGTGGGTGACTCTCAACAACGGTCCTAGTGGATTCAAAAAATTTAAAGTGTGGTGCCTAAGGATTTTGAGTCCATAGTATGGTTAAGTATCGAGCATTGCAGCGGATTACAAAAAAAGGCTTGGAGTGTTCTATGTTATCATTGGTCTGCGGTGTAGCATTGGAGGAATGTTAGAAAATAACTTCGAATTCATAAAGGAAATATCATAATGGGTGTACCAGTTGAATATGCGAATGTGCGCACAAGGAGGGTATGAGATGGTTTGTGGGTTTTGAGACAACGTGGTCTCGTGAAATAGGGTCCTTCTGGATGAGTGCGAATTGGGTTTGTCATGTTTTGAATGGAGCTATTATTATTCCTAAGACAAGTCCGGAGTAAATTAGAAGAAGTCGGATCGGTTAGCAATGGTTGAATCGGCATGATATGGCAATGATCAGTTCCTTCAACGTGTTAAGTTTTACAGGTGGTTGTGGCGGTACGTGCGAGGCTTGACGACCACCGTAATTGATTTTACTTGGAGGCATTTGAGTTATTATGGCATGTTATGTGTACATAGATCCTGGAAGGTTCATGGTAGTTTAGATCACTCTTTGGGGTTGTAGTTTCTGCGGTTATGAGAATTCGGTCGCGTGTTGCAATGGTTCTCCTGAAATGAGTTAAGTGAAAGGTTGCTATATGACAGAGTGTTTATTCTATTAGTGGATCAGGGGTTATTATGGAATTCTTGTACTCTCACATATTGTCATGTTAGATGCAGTGGGCGGCATGGAAATCGGAAGCTGAGGATCAAGTTTGTGGTTCGGTGTTGACAAAAATATCACGAGCTTGGACGAGCAGGAAAGAATTCAGATGGTTAAAATCAGTTGGTATTGTTTTAGCGTCACCTAAGATCAATGTACGATGTAAGAGACTTTGTGTACTGATTTGCAGATTCTTGATTTGCTTTACAACATTAGTGTGACCGGTGGTATGGAGGTCCAAACTTGTTACCAGGTGCGGAAGGTCGTGGGAACGTATCCCACGGGAAGATTGTATAAGTGTGACATGTAGTCACTTGATTTATTAAAGATTGAAATCAAGTATGGAGATTTTTGTACTATCGCTAATGTAAGGGTTTAGGCCTGAAAAGGCACTCTATTCAGTTGGTTGTGAATTGTGGAAGATTGTTCCGGATTCGACGGTTGTTCTTGAGTGTCATGGGAAAGGGGTCATTGTGGATCCTTGAGAGGTTATTTTCCCAAGCATGGTACGATCAAAATCGGTTTGAGGTCCGTTGATGGGTCCAAATATGGATGTGTACTCTACACCAGCCTGGGTGTGTTCATTTAGCATAGCATTCCTTATGGAAGAGTATTCGGGCATGGGATGTTAATTTCGTTGCCAACTATTTCATGTAATACTCTATTGTACTATTTCATGTAATACTCTATTCCAAATGTGGATGTGTACTCTATACTTGCTGCACATTTTTGTGCAGGTGCATATATGTCTAGCAGACTTGTGGGCGCAGAGGCGCGGCTATTTCGGGGATTTTTGGTGAGCTGCATTCCATGTTGCGAATTCGCAGCACACAGAGTCTCCATTAGAGTTATCTACCCTCTCCTGTCTAATTGTACTTTCAGACATATGTTGTAACTCTAATATATTTCCTAGTTAATGCTCATGTACTTGTGACACCGGGTTTTAGGGGTGATTATGGGTTGTTCAGTATTGTAGTTGTGAAAATACTATCATTTACTCTATAAAGTCTTTCTCTTACTATTTAATTGAAGGAAATTATGATTTCAAAAATACTGAAATGAGTAATTAAGTTAATCAATTATTGTTGGCTGGCCTGACAGCTGTGTTAGGCACCATCACGACCTCTAATGGAATTTGGGTCGTGACAACAACCTTAGTATTTATAACTAGCTACTCATACTAGAATCCAAGAAAAAAGCAATAAATAAAGTCATAAAGCTTACAAAGATGACAAGGTTCTCTCTTCAAAAGCTTCCAAAATAATGGTGTATTCAATGCTCTAAGTGTAGCCTCTTTTTCAGACCAGATGTCCCACAAAAAACCTAGTTATTCTATATATAATCGGCTAAAAGTCGTGGTCAAAAAGTGACAAAAATGACTCTGCAGATCAAGTCTGCGACCGCAGAATGGGTCGCAGAATGCTTTCACGGTCCGTATATCTTCATTTCTTTCGCAGAGTTGATTATCCAGTTCTCCAGTTTTCCATTGCATTTATGTTACCGCATATTGATTTCATGACCGCATATCGTACCGCAAAGTCATTTTCACAGAAACTCTTTTTGTATTTGTACGATCATTATGCGGTCCGCACAAGAGTTATATGACCGCACAATGGATCGCAAAATCTACTCTCAGAACTGGGATGGTTTGCTTCACTTTGCGGTTGGTCTACGGCCCGCACATCCCTTTTGCGGTCGCAGACCTGTCGCATTTCTGCCCTTCTATGGATTTTTGTCATCCTTTTCATGTTCTTGGCTCTTCAAGTCTGGTTCTCTGCAAAACACCAAAATTACATAAGAAATGACTTATAATGCTTTAAAAGACGAGCTAAAGTCTATGTAATTAGCATCAAAAGTGCCGCAATTCTAGACACATCAATGTGCGAGACTGAGATTTTCATGTACAAGGTTGTAGTTCAGTTTCGAAGGGAAGGTCATGAGTTCTAGGAAGTATGGGCGGTTTCAAATGTTTAGGAAATGCTAGAACTATCTAGTATCGCCTGGGAAGAACTTGTATTTTCGGGTAGACGCATTGTGTTTTAACTTGCGAATGCTTGATTAGTATTATGGTAATCATTGGTTTGTTTGACTACTGATGTTCAGATTTTGATATGGGGCACATAGGAATTATGGAAGTATTTCTCATGAGATATTTGTGTATAATGGATGTGTCAGTCACTTGAGTGGTCGAGCTGGGATTGGATATGGTGATTCTGGTATTCTAGGGATTTAGAGACTGGAGTTCTTAGAGGCAGTTTGTTCCTTGGTTGCGAATTGTGAAGGTATGACCAAATATGACAGCTAATAGTAAGTGTTAAGGTTAGGTTATGTGGACTTTGGAAGGTTATTAATCTATGTGTGGATGACCGGAGTTAATTTGGGGGCCTATTAGAAGACCGAATGAGGATGTGCATTCTATATCGGGTCGGATTTGTTGACTCAACGCTGCTGTTGTTGAAGGATGCATCATTCGATTAGAGTTGATCTTGTTCGTATTTTGATATGTTACTCTTATATGCTACAATGAATTGTGATATGTTTGTTATTTGCACACTAGATGTTTTTCTGTTTGGGCCTTGCGGCGAAATTCGAGAGAGAAGTTTATTGGGGTGTTGGATAGCTGATCGCGCCTTGGTTATGGTCTTTGTTGGTGGTGTATTGTCCTATCCATTTCTCTTCACGTGGTTTCTTCTGACTTGCGTATAGTTGTTGATATTGATCATTGTGTCTTGAGGTATTTCATATCGACCGACATTTTGATGAGGTCATGCCTTTCAGCGGAGTTATGGTCCTTGTGTTAGATTTAGGTGTCTTGGTTCTACTATGTGTGATGGGTTCATAGCATTGCATTTGTAGTGGTACTTGTTGAGCCTGCGAGACTGATCTCTCATTTGATTCACTTTCCATTTTTGGGTAGATTTGAGTTGTTGCTTATTGGTGCAAGGATTGCACGGTTTGTGGCTTAGGTAGTATTGGTGTGGCATATCAGTAAAGCAACTTGTATTGGGTGAGATAAGATCATTGGACCTAGAACGAGTGCTATTGGATTTGATAATGGTAAGTTTGGAAGAATAATATCGAAAGTCAACTTATAATTTGGCAATAGTTCTTATCGGGAGAGAGAGCTCAGCGACTAGTTGATCTTATGAGTGGTTAAGAATTTTTGCATGTTTCATTCATCATTGGTAGTGTATGTTGTTTTAAACAAGGCTTTATTTTGATATGATGTTTGTTACCGGTATCGGGTTTGTAATTGGGCAGCTATTGTGGTCAGAAGTTATTGCTGTGAGTATCTGACTTGTGGTATATCATGTGATAAAATATTGGGTTATGGTTATGACTTGGTACACCTTGTTCAGATTTATACAGTGCATAGATGTGAGAATCGGGTCATATAATGGATTCCAGTTGTTGGAGATTTGATTCTAAGGTTCATGGGTTAAGGTTGAAGAAAGGATTTTCAATTAGGCTGTGTTGTCAGGCTTATATGGATTAGGGTGATGTGGGATCACCCACGGGTATGTGCATGTGAGTTTACACCGTGATTTGATGGCTTTGGAACAACTCTTGGAAGGTTTGAGGACAAACGTATGTTTGAATGGGGAATATTGTAATAACTCGACCGGTTGGTTTGAGCATTTGCATTCCGTTCGATGGTTCGAAGGCATGAGTAGCTTCGTATTATCTATTATGACTTGCATGTATCGTCAATTTTGGTTTTCAAGTGATTCGAGATTTAATTTCGAAGAATGATTCTCAACTAGGAAGCTTTAAATTGAAAAAGTTGACCAAGTTTGACTTTTGTACATTTTACCTCGGATCGGAGTTTTGATAGTAACAATAGGTCTGGATATTGATTTTGACTAGGGCGTATGCTCGAATTTGAATTTGGATGTTTCAAGTGTGTTTCGACACTATTTGGCGAAAGTTAAAAATTTGAAGGTTTGGAATGTTCATAAGTTTTATCAGGAGTTGACTTTGATGGGGTCGGGTTAGGATTGTGATTTGGGAGTTGGAATATGTTCGTCATGTGATTTGGAGGTTGTGCGAAAATTGTGAGGTCATTCCGAGTTGATTTGTTATGGTTCGGCATGAGTTTTGGAATTTTAATGTTCAAAAGTTCGTTAAGTTTGATCTGGGGAGTGATTCGTGGTTTTGATGTTGTTATGTATGATTAGAGGCCTCAAGTAGGTCCGTGTATGTTTCTGAACTTGTTGGTATGTTCGGATAGGGTCCCGAAGGGGGAGAGTTCGGAGTGTAATCGGACAATTGTTTCTTCCTGTTTGATTGCTGGTGTGTTCTGGACTTCTGGTTTTGTTTTTCCTTATCCGCAATCACGATAGGAGAAACGCGATCATGATGTACAAATTTCGATCTAGGCACTTTTCTCTATGCGTTCGCGGAGCTTGAGAGGTTTGACTATCACGATCGCGACTGTGGGATCGCGATTGCGAGGCAGCATGGGTGCTGGGTGAATATGTCTTCGTGTTCGTGTGAAGCTGGGCGCAGTGGCATTCTTTTGTTCATGTGATGTTCGCACTCGCCTAGGCTGTTTCTCTAATGTGATGAGTATTTTGAGTAGTGCCATTTTTCATCTTTGCGGTCGCGACGGTTATGCCGCGATCGCGATGCATATGACTGTTCAATGATTATAATTACTCTAATCCGGGCCTTTGAGATATTTTATCACATTTTTAGTTATGGAGCTCGTATTTGGTAGATTTATGCAGTGATTTTCACCACATGGATTGGGTAAATATTTTCTACTCGGATTTGATTATATTTAATGATTCTATCATCGATTTTGGCATTTCATTGATGATTCAAAAGGAGAAATTGTGGGGTTTTGTCTAAACTTTCCTAAAGTGATTAATTGAGTTTTGGACACTGATTCAGAGCTAGGATTGATTGAAATTAGAATGGTTGGACTCGTAATTGAATGTGTTGTTGGAATTTTTGAGTTTTGTCAGGTTTCGAGGTGCGGGCTTGGGTTTGACGTTTTGGTTGACTTTGGGTTTTTGATTAAAGATTCGACCTTTTTTGTTTGGGTTTGTCTCCTTTGACATAATTTGGTAATTTTGAGTTACTTTTATCTAGTTTCGAGCTGTTTGGAGGTCGATTTTCGCGGGATAGAATTTCTAGAGTATTGTTTGGTCTTGCTCGGTATTTCTTTTTGCTTGTTTGAGGTAAGTATCATATTTAACTTGGTTGAGGCACTAGTTGCCTGAGTTATTTGTGATATCTATGTACTATGGGTGTGCATATGTTCGGGGGTAGGGTCCATGTGCAAGCATCATGGTATTTATCCATGCTCGGGATAGTGGTTAGACTATGACATGCCTTGAATTGATTCATAAGCCTCATATTGGGATGTATCTCTTATTTGTACCCCTTTTGTTAGCTATTTGAGCCATGTTAAGGTTGCATAGAGGTTAATCTCCTGATTTAGCCTGATAACTACTATTTTATGATTATTCACCTGTTTTGAGCTATCATATCACACTTGCACATGCATACAACTTAGCATGTCACTTATACCAATCCATGATTATGAAATTTGATGTTCTTTGATCATGGACATATATTCGTGCATATCTCCTTTATGGGTGATTTGGTTTGGACTGGTAGCCTGCGATCACGCCGGACGGATTGCATAATTGTGCATGTGACCACATGGGGCAAATTGTCATATTTTGTATGTGACCATGCCCGGAGGATTATGATTAATAGCATATGACCATGCGGGGAAGATTGTGATTATTAACACATGAGTTGTCTGTGCAACACGTGAGTTGTCCTTGTAGATCTAGATATTGATATTATAGAATGTGAGTTGTTTGTGCATCACATGAGTTGTTCGTGAGGTTGATACTATTATCACATGAGTTCTCTGTGCAACATGTTAGTTGTCCGTGTAGCGTGTGGATGTGGATCCATCCCTATAGGGTCACCCTCTTATGTTTCTCTCTTGATGGTGTACACGCGGATTATGAGAAACCGACGAGTTTCTGGTTGATGTGAGGTATGAGAGAGCTGGTTACTTTTATTTGGATCGGATTGCGTGTTGTAGAGGACTAATAATTAGTAATTGTACTTCATCTTTACTTGCAACTTTTCTTTACTATTTACCTGATTTACTTGCATATATTCCTTATATGCCGGATTGCTGACTGAGTAGTACACTTTAAAACAAAGAATTTTGAGCACCAAGTGGTTTTACCTGAGACTTCCTGACTTGATCATATATATGTTCCATACTTGTTGAAATTATTAAGTGCACAAGTGATAGCGAGTATCATTTATAATTTCGTATTCTAATACCTCGCCGAGGTTAGTTGCGATACTTATTGAGTATATGGGGTCGGTTGTTTTTATAATACACTTTTGCACCATGTGTGCAGATCTTGGAGCTGATGTCATTGTATATGGAGGGAGCTGGCATTGAAGATGTACTTGCATTCTAGTTATAACTACCTTTTGTTCTTAGTAGTTTAGATTTTGATTTTGTTTATGTACAATTCAAACTGATGTATTATTTTCCTATCAGTTTTGTAAATCTAAACCTTAGTGGCTCATGACTTGTACTACCAATCCTTGGGATTTTGTATAGAAGTTTAGTTGTTTAATTCATCAACTCATATTATTTTTATTTGAATTGAGTTTATAGATATTTGTCTTACCTACTGGGTTGGGTTAGGTGCCATCACGACTAGTTGGTTTTTGGGTCGTGACAAGTTGGTACCAGAACTTTAGGTTCATAGGTTCTATGAGTCATGAGCAAGTGTCTAGTAGAGTCTTGTGGATCGGTATGATGACGTCCATACCAATCTTCGAGAGGCTACAGGGTATCTAGGATAAACATCCCATCTTTCTTTCTTTATCGTACGAGATATCTTTTCTGTGTTTTGGTGATGGGCCAGTCTAGAGGACTTGAGGCTAGGTTTAGACCGCATCTTGGGATCGAAGGTTTCAGTTGTGGCAGCATGTGGCCTTGGACTTATATGTCCGGTAGTAACCCTTGGAGTGGGATTTATGGCTCGGTGAGTGGTTGGATGGCTATATGATTAGTATGATGTGACTGCGGAGTATGTTCATATGGTTTGGATGTGATGAGAAAAGTTTTCTTGGGATGTAAAAAGGACTATTAGGTGTTTGATTTCTGTCTTGATGTGTCATACAACCTCGAGTTATGAGCGCGCTGAGGGATCTTTCATGTTATTCATATGCAGGATGAAGTAGATTCTTATGTTTTTTGGCGTGCTTAGACTCGGGAGGATTTGGTGAATGTATAGTGGTTTGTGACTATGGTAGGGCGCAAAGGATGCTAGTTGGGGCTAAGCAGGTGGGTTATCACCTGCGGGGTAGTCTACGGATGTGTGATTCTTATGAAATTTTCTAAAGAGTTTCTTTCTACCAATGGGTTATATATGTTGCAATTTGAGTTTGGATCGTTTGAGGAAGTTGGCTTGACTGTCACGGGGGTGAATGTGAGTTTAACAAATGAATTTGAGGTGTGTTGTGATTAGTGCTACACGAGTTCATGAAGAATTTATCTGGATTACAGTGCGAGATCATGGCAATTATGGAATAATATTGTGTGTCATCGGGTGGTGTGTTCTATGGCTTTGAGCCAAGTACGGGAGTCTTCTATCGACAATCCGACTGCATAGTTATGTATTGTATTGGTTTCGCTCCAAGACATGATTGTGGATCACTTATGACTTTAAGAGGTTGGCTTTGAGGATTGAATTGAGTAAGGAAATTTCTGAGTGCATGATGTAATTCAATTTATGGATATTTGGGAATCTTGGGATTATTCAGGTTTATTATTTGTGGAGGACGTGATGTGTTATGAAAATGGATTCACTCGGTTTTTTAGAGGTGTGTATTACTTCTTTCGGTGTTGGTGTGCTAATGGAGCATATGTCATTTTGCTCGTTTGGGTGGTGCATTTGGGATTAGAGTAGGGTGGATAACACTCGAGAAGGTTCTAATGAGTTCAAGATTCATATGTGGCATTTGAGAATTTTACGGATTTGTATATGGCTAAGTTATGAGATTTGCATTGGATGGTGCGGAGAATTGCGGTTTTTTTCTATCATTATTGATTCTACATTCCATCATTTGAGAGGTTAAAGAAACAACTTTATATTCACATAAGATCTCTTCGGAGTAGGAATCTCAGATGCGGTATTTTCTGTTTATGATGGAATATAGTAGTTTATGGGCATCAGGGCGACATGGTTTCATGCTAGGATCTCTTATGGTGAGCTTTTGTTAAGCATCGTGGTGTACTAGCGAGATAAAGTGTCAACTTGAGGGTAATTCGGAAGGAACTCAGAGAAATAGGACATCCCGGTAGTAGATTTGAGTGGCATGGCAATGGATATGATCAATTCTTCTGGTTTTTATGATGTGGTGAGGCTTTATCGGAGTTTTGTGGCAATACTTTGAGGTTTGACGACTTGTGTGACTCAGTTGAGTTAGAGAGATTCAGTTTTGATAGCTCAGTTATGTGCATATGAGTTTCGAAGAGTTCTCAATGGTGTTGACCTCGGCTTGAGATGGATATCTTCTGTAGGTATGTGGGGTATGTTACGTGTTGTGATTTTCTTGCGGATAGGGTCTAGTGGTAGGTTTCTGGCTGATGGAGAATGTATCATGCTGGTGTGTCAGAGTCGTTGATAAGATTCTCGTACTTTTCATATGATGGCATATTAGATGCAGTGCGACGTGTGAGATTGAGATTTCATGCACAAGGTTGCAGTTCAGTTTTGAAGGAAAGGTCATGAGTTCTAGGCAGTATAGGTGGTTTCTATTGCTTAGGAGAGTGCTAGCAATATCTGGTATCACCTAGGAAGAGCTTGTATTTCAGGAAGGCACGTTATGTTTTTACTTGCGATTGCTTGACTGATATTATGGTTCTTAGAGGCAGATTGTTCTTAAGTTGCGGACTGTGAAGGTATGACCAAATATGACAGCTAATAGTAAGTGTTAAGGTTAGGTTATGTTGACTTTGGAAGGTTATTAATCTATTTGTGGATGACCGAAGTTGATTTGGGGCTCATTAGTAGGCTGAACAAGGATGTGTATTCTACACCAGGTCAGAGTTGTTGACCCAGCACTGCTATTGTTGAAGGATGCGTCATTCGGTTATAGTTGAGCTTGTTCGTGTTCCGATATGTTCTATGTGTTACTCTTCTATGCTACAATGAGTTGTGATTTGCTGGTTTTTTTAACACTAGATGTGTTTTTGTGTGGGCCTTGCGGCGAAATTCGAGCGAGAAGGTTATTGGGGTGTTGGATAGCTGATCGCGCCTTGGTTATGGTCTTTGTTGGTGGTATATTGTGCTATCCATTTCTCTATGGTTATGGTCATGAATTTCACATGGTTATTTTTGACTTGCGTATGGTTGTTGATTTTGCGCATTATGGCTTGAGGTATTTCATATAGACCGGTATTTGGATGTGGTCATGCCTTGCAGCGGAGTTATGTTGAGATATGATCCCTTGTGTTAGATTCTCATGTCTTGGTTCTACTATGTGTGATGGGTTCATAACATTGCATTTGTGGTGGTACTTGTTGAACCTGCGAGACGAATCTCTCCTTTGATTCACTTTCCATTTTGGGTTTATTTGAGTTGCTGCTGATTGGTGCACGATTTGTGTCTTTGGCAGTATTGGTGTGGCATGTCAGTAGAGCAGCTTGTATTGGGTGAGATGAGGTCATTGGACCTGGAATGAGTGCTATCGGATTTGATTACGGTGTGTTTGGAAGAATAATATCAAAAATTAGCTTATAATTTGGCAATAGTTCTTATAGGCCGACAGAGCTCAACGACTAGTTGATCTGATGAGTGGTTATGAACTTCTGTGTGTTTCATTCATCATTGGTAGTGTACGAAGGTTTAGAACAAGGTTTTACTTGATATGAGGGTTGTTACTAGTGTCAGGTTTGTTGTTTGGAAGCTATTAAGGTCGGAAGTTATTGTTGTGAGTATCTGAGTTATGTGTTATATCATGTGATTACATATTAGGTTATCGTTATGACTTGGTATACCTTGTTTGGACTTATACAGTGTATAGATGTGAGAATCAGGTCTGGTAATGGATTCCGGATGTTGGATATTTGATTCTAAGGATTATGGGCTAAGGTTGAAGAAAGGATCTTCAGTTAGGTTGTGTTGTCGGGATTATATGGATTGGGGTGACATGGGATTACCCGAGGGCATGTGCATGGTGAGTTTACACCGTGATTTGATGGCTTTGGAACAACTCTAGGCTCGTTCGAGGACGAACGTATGTTTAAGTGGGAGAGAATGTAATGACTCGACTGGTCATTTTGAGCATTAGAATATGGTTTGAGGGCATCAGTAGCTTCATATTATGTATTATGACTTACGTTTATCATCGGTTTTCTTTTTCAACTGATTCAGATTTGATTTGGAAGAATGATTCTCAACTAGAAAGCTTAAAGTTAGAAGAGTTGATCAAGTTTCACTTTTGTGTATTTGACCTCGGATTAGAGTTTTGATAGTTCTGTTAGGTCCGTATAGTGATTTTGGACAAGGGTGTATGCCTGGATTTGCATTTGGATGTTTCTAGAAGGTTTCAGCACTATCTGGTGAAAGTTGAAAATTTGAAGGTTTGAAATTTTCATAAGTTTGACCGGGAATTGACTTTGATGAAGTCAGGTTCGGATTGTGGTTCCGGGAGTTGGAATAGGTTATTCATGTGATTTGGAACTTGTGTGCAAAATTTGAGGTCATTCTGAGTTTATTTGACATGGTTCAGCATATGTTTTAGAAGTTGAAAGTTCAAAAGTTCATTAAGTTTGATTTGAAGTGCAATTCGTGATTTTGATGTTGTTATGTGTGATTTGAGGCCTCGAGTAGGTCAGTTCTATGTTTTGGAACTTGTTGGTATGTTCGGATGGGGCCCCGAGTGGAATCAGATCATTTATCCTTCATGTTTGATTGTTGGTTCTGGACTGCTGGTGCTTTTTTTCCTTCTCCGAAATCACAAGAGGAGAAATGCGATCGCGATGTATAAAGTTGGAGATGGGGAATTTTTCTCTATATGTTCGCATTTGGAAGACTGCGTTTGCGGAGCTTGAGGGGTTTGAGTATCACGATCGCGAGTGTAGGATCCTGATGGCGAGGCAGCATGGGTGTTGGGCGAATGTGTCTTCGGATTCGCGTGAAGCTGGGCGTGTTTTGCGTTGTTTTGTTCCTCTGGTGTTTGCGTTCGCATGGGCTGTTTCGCGAACGCATTGAGTATTTTGAGCAGTGCCATTTTTCTTCTTTGCCATAATGAGGGTTATGTCGCAATCGTGATGAATATGGCTGTTCAGTGATTTATAAGTGCTCTATTTCAGGACCTTGAGTTATTTTATCACATTTTGAGTTATGGAGCTTGGATATAGCAGATTTTGGAGGCAATTTTCACCATATGGATTGGGATAAGTATTTTCTACTCGAATTTGATTATATTTCATGATTATGTCTTCAATTTTGGCATTTGATGGATGATTCTAAAAGAGAAATTGGGGGGTTTTGTCTAAACTTTTCTAAAGTGATTAATTGAGTTTTGGACATCGATTCGGAGTTGGAATTGAGTAAAATTAGTATGGTTAGACTCATAATTAAATGGGTTGTCATAATTTGTTAGTTTTGTCGGGTTCCGAGTTGCGGGTCCTGGTTTGACTTTTTTTTGACGTTGGGCTTTTGATTAAAGAATCTACCTTTTTCCATTTGGTTTGTCTCCTTTGGCATTATTTGATGATTTTGAGTTATATTTTCCTACTTTCGAGCCGTTCAGAGGTCGATTGCGCAGGATGGCATTACCAGAGTATTGTTTGGGCTTGGTCGGTATTTGTTTTGGCTTGCTTGAGGTAAGAATCCTATCTAAACATGGTTGGGGCACTAGTTGCCTGAGTTATTTGTGATAGCTACGTGCTATAGGTGTGCATATGTGTGGGGGTTGAGCCCATGTGCGACCACTGGGGTATTTATCCATGCTCGGGGTAGTGCTTAGACTACAACATGCCTTGAATTGATTTATAAGCCTCATGTTGTGATGTATCTCTTATTTGTACCCTTGATGTGAGCTATTTGAGCCATGATGAGGTTGCATAGAGGTTAATCTCCTGATTTAGCCTGATAGCTGCTATTTTGTGATGTATTTACCTATTTTAGGCTATGATATCATACTTGCACATGTATACACCTTAGCATGTCACTTATACCAGTCCGGGATTATGAAATTTGTTGTTGTTTATCATGTACATGTATTCTTGCATATCTCCTTTTAGTATGATCTGCTTTGGACTGGTAGCCTGTGACCACACCGGATGGATTGTGATATTGTGCATGTAACCACACCGGGCAAATTGTGATATTGTGCATGTGACCATGTTAGGCGGATTGTGATATTGTGTATGTGACCACATCGAGCAGATTACGATTATTAGAACATGAGTTGTCTGTGCAATACATGAGTTGTCTGTGCGGTTGATATATTACTAGCACGTGAGTTGTCCGTGCAGCATGTGAGTTGTCCTTGCAGATCCCAATATTGTTATTATAGAACGTGAGTTGTCTGTGCATCACGTGAGTTGTCAGTGCGGTTGATACTATTAGATCATGAGTTGTTCGTGTAGCACGTGAGTTGTTCATGCAGTGTGTGGATATGGATCCATCCCCGTAGGGTCACCCTCTCATGTTTCTCTCTTGATGGTGTACACACAGATTGTGAGAAACCGACAGGTTTCTCGTTGATGTAAGCTTTGGGAGAGCTGGTTACTGTTATTTGGATCGGGTTGCGTGCCATAATGGACTGATTATTGATTATTGCACTTCATATGTACTTGCAAATTTCCTTGACTGTTTACCTGATTTACTTGCATATATTCCTTATATGCTAGATTAATCACTGAGTAGAGCACTTTAAAACAAAGAATTTTGAGCCCCAAGGTGGTTTTACCTGGGACTTCCTGACTTGATCATATATCTTTTCCATACTTGTTAAAATTATGAAGTGTACTGGTTATAGTGAATAACGGTTGAGTACATGGGGTCAGTTGTACTCATACTCGACGAGGTTAGTTACGATACTTATTAAGTACATGGGTCGGTTGTACTCATACTACACTTCTACACCTTGGGTGTAGATCTTGGAGCTGACGTCGTGGTGTATGGCAGGAGTTGGCATTGAAGATGTACCTGCGTTCCAGTTATAGCTACCACTTGTTCTTGGTAGTCTAGATTTTGATTCTGTTTATGTACATTCCAAACATATGTTGTATTATTTTTCCTATTAGTTTTGTAAATCTAAATTTTAGTGGCTCGTGACTTATAGAAATTCAGTTATTTAATTCATCAATTCATTTTATTTTTATTTGAATTGAGTTTATTGATATTTTGGCTTACCTAGCAGGTTGGGTTAGGTGACATTACGACTAGTTGGTTTTGGGTCATTACAATGTAATGCATCAGGCATCCAGAAATTTGTTGGCTCAAGTCATCCTGAAAACTAACCTCTACAAATCATAATCGGTCCACAAATATGCTTCAGACCGAAACCAATACAACACATAACCATGCAATCCGATCATGGACAGTAGAATCCCCTACTTGGCTCGAACATAATATCTGATAACCCAAAATACCGTTACTCCATAACTGCCATGATCTTGTACTGTAATTCAATAGAATCTTTCACAAACTCATATCGCACAAATCATAAAATGCCTCAAATCACTCGCTAAGCGCATATCTATCCTCGTGACAATCATGCAAAATCCTTCAAGTGATCCAAACTCAAATTGCAGCACATACACGCCCTGCTGGTAGAAAAGAAACTCTTCACATAAACATCACACGGATCGCACAACCTCAGAACATCCACAAGAGATAATCCATCTCCTTAGCCTCAACCTGGCCTTTNTGAGTTGTCAGTGCGGTTGATACTATTAGATCATGAGTTGTTCGTGTAGCACGTGAGTTGTTCATGCAGTGTGTGGATATGGATCCATCCCCGTAGGGTCACCCTCTCATGTTTCTCTCTTGATGGTGTACACACAGATTGTGAGAAACCGACAGGTTTCTCGTTGATGTAAGCTTTGGGAGAGCTGGTTACTGTTATTTGGATCGGGTTGCGTGCCATAATGGACTGATTATTGATTATTGCACTTCATATGTACTTGCAAATTTCCTTGACTGTTTACCTGATTTACTTGCATATATTCCTTATATGCTAGATTAATCACTGAGTAGAGCACTTTAAAACAAAGAATTTTGAGCCCCAAGGTGGTTTTACCTGGGACTTCCTGACTTGATCATATATCTTTTCCATACTTGTTAAAATTATGAAGTGTACTGGTTATAGTGAATAACGGTTGAGTACATGGGGTCAGTTGTACTCATACTCGACGAGGTTAGTTACGATACTTATTAAGTACATGGGTCGGTTGTACTCATACTACACTTCTACACCTTGGGTGTAGATCTTGGAGCTGACGTCGTGGTGTATGGCAGGAGTTGGCATTGAAGATGTACCTGCGTTCCAGTTATAGCTACCACTTGTTCTTGGTAGTCTAGATTTTGATTCTGTTTATGTACATTCCAAACATATGTTGTATTATTTTTCCTATTAGTTTTGTAAATCTAAATTTTAGTGGCTCGTGACTTATAGAAATTCAGTTATTTAATTCATCAATTCATTTTATTTTTATTTGAATTGAGTTTATTGATATTTTGGCTTACCTAGCAGGTTGGGTTAGGTGACATTACGACTAGTTGGTTTTGGGTCATTACAATGTAATGCATCAGGCATCCAGAAATTTGTTGGCTCAAGTCATCCTGAAAACTAACCTCTACAAATCATAATCGGTCCACAAATATGCTTCAGACCGAAACCAATACAACACATAACCATGCAATCCGATCATGGACAGTAGAATCCCCTACTTGGCTCGAACATAATATCTGATAACCCAAAATACCGTTACTCCATAACTGCCATGATCTTGTACTGTAATTCAATAGAATCTTTCACAAACTCATATCGCACAAATCATAAAATGCCTCAAATCACTCGCTAAGCGCATATCTATCCTCGTGACAATCGTGCAAACTCCATCAAGTGATCCAAACTCAAATTGCAGCACATACACGCCCTGCTGGTAGAAAGAAACTCTTCATATAAACATCACATGGATCGCACAACCTCAGAACATCCACAGGAGATAATCCACCTCCTTAGCCTCAACCTGGCCTTTCTCTATACTCTTTCATGGCAACAAATAATTGTGCAATCACTAAATTTTCCTAAGTTTAAACTCGTCAACAAGACTTAAGAATCTACTTAATTCCATAATTGAGCAATCAAAATATTCCTCAACACCCTCATAACTCAAGACTGTAATCAAGACGGAAATCAAGCATCTGTAGAAACAATTCTTCTAGTCACATCCAAACTATCTAGGCATAGCCCTCGGCCACATGGTACTCGTATAGCTACCCAACCACTCATTGATCCATCAATACCACTCCTAGTGATACTACCGAACATACGATCCCAAAAGGACATACTCATATAGTCGAAACTACCGAGCCTAAGCTGCAGTCTGAACCTGGCCTCAAGTCCACAAGACTGGCCCATCTCCACAACACAGAAAACACATGTCGCACCTCATCCACAAGTGCTCAACATCATGTACGAGTGAGTGGAAGGAATTTAAAGAGATACTCTTCGAGCTTAATCAATGTTGCACGATAAGGAAATAAAGATGGAATGTTTTCCTACATCCCATGAAGCCTCTCGAAGGTAGGTATGGATGTCATCATATCGATCAACAAGAATCTACTGGTTGGCTCGTGACTTGTAGAACCTATGAATCCAGAGCTCTGATACCAACTTGTCATGACCCAAAATTCACCTAGTCATGATGGCACCTAACCCAACCCGCTAGGTATATATAACAACCAACACAATTCCAATAATAATGATAAGAGTCAAGAAGTGAAATAACTGAATTCTATACAAGAACCCAAGGATTGGTAGTACAAGTCATGAGCCACAAAGATTTGGATTTATAAAGCAAGTAAAAATACAATCTATTCAGAATGTACATAAACAGATTACAAATCTAAAGCTACCAAGGACAAGTGGCAGTTATATCCGAAAAGCATGTACATCTTCAATGCAAACTCCCGCCATGCACAATAGCATCATCTCTAAGATCTGCACGCAAGGTGCACGAGTGTAGCGTGAGTGAAATCGACCCCATGTACTCAATGAGTAACAAACCTAACCTCAGGTTGAAAGCAGTGACCAACTGGGAAGATGATCAGAGTCCAACACCAATGGTCAATAACAACTCGTATAATATAATAAGGACAATAAAGGTAAATAACTCAAGAGATATTATGCTTTGCTCATTCATAGTTACGAAAAAGAAGACATATTTTTCAAGTATAACAGTCAAAGTCCAAATTTTACCACCGAAAATCAACTAAACATGAGTTTATGAAAAGAATTGTGCTTTTCCAATTTTCCAATATCAGATAATAATTTGCATTTACCAGTTAGCATGGGGAAAATACGTCTCTATGCCTACATATCAATATATATGTCAAGTCATCAAATGTCATATTACCATCTAGCATAAGAAAAATATATCTCTATGTCTACATGTCAAATATACATGTCAAATCATCAAATGTCATATTACCATCTAATACGAGGAAGATATATATTTATGCCTACATGTCAAACATACATGACATGCTAATAATTTCACGGTGATATCATCAAGTACACTCACTCTCAGCAAGCTCAAGGTGCCAGGCTCAAATGCCCCATTTCATCACACATATAATCACTCAACACTGTACGGGTGTTTGGTATCAATTCCCCTCACCAAAGCACGTGTATATATCAACGTGCCTGCGCCCGCTGATGGCAGGTCAGAATCGGGAGGGACGGATCCTGCTCAAGCACTAAATCAAGCCAATATGTTCTGTTGCAGTGCGCAACACGATCAGCAATCAATTTGTTGTGGCATGCAACCCAATCCAACTTAACTCACAACACGTCCATGTGGACCACATCAGTTCTCAATCGTCTCAAGTCTCAATGGCTAACATCTCACAGAACACATAATATAATTATACAACACAAAATATCACAATATACCTCAAATACAGCTCATACTTGTGTCACGTACAAGGACACCAATAACATATGAGACATCATATCAAAAGTTCACAGAGACGGAGATATAACATACGGATATAACAATCATGACCGAACAGTATAACTACGGCTAAGGTAAATAGCTTAACTTGGCGACATAGCCCTATTATGTCCCAAACAGTAAAGTAGATAGCCTAGACATGATTTCTAGCATGAATAATGACCCATGTAGTCATACAAATAGAGAAAACGTGATATCAATGAAGCATGATAGTAAAACAAGGAATATAATAGCCTAAGAACTACCCGGATATGAGTACCTCGGTGCACGCATACACGTCCATCACCTAGCGCGTGCATCACCCCCCAACACATCTCAAATATCATAGTTTTCAGGGATAAATACCCTCAATTACAAGTTTAGATATGTTACTTACCTCAAACAAGCCAAATCAAATACCGAGCAAGCCAAACAATGCTCTAGAAATGCCATCCCTCACAAGTCAACCTTTGAACGGCTTGAAACTAACCAATATCAACTCAAAACATCAAATAATGCCATAGGAAACAAACCCAAGCAAGAAAGGTCGAATCTTTAATCAAATACTCAAAGTCAATCAAAAAGTCAACACGACCCCGCACCTCACAAAATTCACAAATCCCGACAAACCATTTGAATATGAGTCAAACCATACTAATTTCACTCAAATCCAACTCCGAATCGTTGCTCAAAACTCAATGAACCACTTTAGAAAAGTTTAGACAAAAAACCCAAATTTCTCTTTTAAAATCATCAAACACATGCCAAAATCAAAGATAGAATCATGTAATATATTCAAAATCGAGTAAAAAATACTTACCCCAATCCATGTGGTGAAAATCCTCCAAAGTCGCCCAAATTCGAGCTTTATAACTCAAAATGTGATAAAATGAGTTGAAGGTCCGAAATAGAGCATTTATATGCACTGGGCA
>AWOL01S0174657.1:39224-89295 GCA_000715115.1 Nicotiana otophora
ACACATATAATCACTCAACACTGTACGGGTGTTTGGTATCAATTCCCCTCACCAAAGCACGTGTATATATCAACGTGCCTGCGCCCGCTGATGGCAGGTCAGAATCGGGAGGGACGGATCCTGCTCAAGCACTAAATCAAGCCAATATGTTCTGTTGCAGTGCGCAACACGATCAGCAATCAATTTGTTGTGGCATGCAACCCAATCCAACTTAACTCACAACACGTCCATGTGGACCACATCAGTTCTCAATCGTCTCAAGTCTCAATGGCTAACATCTCACAGAACACATAATATAATTATACAACACAAAATATCACAATATACCTCAAATACAGCTCATACTTGTGTCACGTACAAGGACACCAATAACATATGAGACATCATATCAAAAGTTCACAGAGACGGAGATATAACATACGGATATAACAATCATGACCGAACAGTATAACTACGGCTAAGGTAAATAGCTTAACTTGGCGACATAGCCCTATTATGTCCCAAACAGTAAAGTAGATAGCCTAGACATGATTTCTAGCATGAATAATGACCCATGTAGTCATACAAATAGAGAAAACGTGATATCAATGAAGCATGATAGTAAAACAAGGAATATAATAGCCTAAGAACTACCCGGATATGAGTACCTCGGTGCACGCATACACGTCCATCACCTAGCGCGTGCATCACCCCCCAACACATCTCAAATATCATAGTTTTCAGGGATAAATACCCTCAATTACAAGTTTAGATATGTTACTTACCTCAAACAAGCCAAATCAAATACCGAGCAAGCCAAACAATGCTCTAGAAATGCCATCCCTCACAAGTCAACCTTTGAACGGCTTGAAACTAACCAATATCAACTCAAAACATCAAATAATGCCATAGGAAACAAACCCAAGCAAGAAAGGTCGAATCTTTAATCAAATACTCAAAGTCAATCAAAAAGTCAACACGACCCCGCACCTCACAAAATTCACAAATCCCGACAAACCATTTGAATATGAGTCAAACCATACTAATTTCACTCAAATCCAACTCCGAATCGTTGCTCAAAACTCAATGAACCACTTTAGAAAAGTTTAGACAAAAAACCCAAATTTCTCTTTTAAAATCATCAAACACATGCCAAAATCAAAGATAGAATCATGTAATATATTCAAAATCGAGTAAAAAATACTTACCCCAATCCATGTGGTGAAAATCCTCCAAAGTCGCCCAAATTCGAGCTTTATAACTCAAAATGTGATAAAATGAGTTGAAGGTCCGAAATAGAGCACTTACATGCACTGGGCAATAAAGTAGATAGCCTAGACATGATTTCTAGCATGAATAATAACTCATGTAGTCATACAAATGGAGAAAACATGATATCAAAGAAGCATGATTGTAAAACAAGGAATATAATAGCCTAAGAACTACTCGGATATAAGTACCCCGGTGCACGCACACACGTCCATCACCTAGCGCGTGCATCACCCCCAGCACATCTCAAATATCATAGTTTTCAGGGACAAATACCCTCAATTCCAAGTTTAGATATGTTACTTACCTTGAACAAGCCAAATCAAATACCGAACAAGCCAAACAATGCTCTAGAAATGCCATCCCTCACAAATCAACCCTCCGAACGGCTTGAAACTAACCAATAGCAACTCAAAATATCAAATAATGCAATAGGAAACAAACCCAAGCAATAAAGGTCGAATCTTTAATCAAATACTCAAAGTCAATCAAAAAGTGAACTCGGGCCCGCACCTCACAAAATTCACAAATCCCGACAACCCATTTTGAATGCCGGTCCAACCATACTAATTTCACTCAAATTCAACTCCGAATCGATATTCAAAACTCAATGAATCACTTTAGAAAAGTTTAGACAAAAAACCCCAATTTCTCTTTTAAAATCATCAACCACATGCCAAAATTAAAGATAGAATTATGTAATATAATCAAAATCGAATCAAAAATACTTACCCCAATCCATGTGGTGAAAATCCTCCAAAGTTGCCCAAATTCAAGCTCTATAACTCAAAATGTGATAAAATGAGTTGAAGGTCCGAAATAGAGCACTTATATGCACTGAGCAGTGGCACCTTACGCGAACACGGTTATACCCCCACGATCGCGAAGAAAAATCTGCCCAGCCTCCAATAATCTTTACACGAACATAATCATAACCCTGCGAACGCGAAGCCCATCATGTCACCCACCACCACGAACGTGATCGCGTAAATGCGGATGCGTTTAAAAAACTCACGCCTTCCACATTCTTCTCCACGAACGCGCAAACCATACCGCGAACGCGATGTTAAAATCTCTCCGACCAAATTCCTTATACGCAAACACGATATCTCCTACACGAACGTGATGAACATCCAGCTCCACAGAATAAATACGTATCAAGATCGCATCTTCTCTTCGGCGATTGAGAAGCACAACTGAAACACCAGAAAACCATCATCTCATGCACCTCTGAAATGGTCCGAAATCAATCTGAAATACACCCGAGCCCCTCGGGACCCCGTCTGACATGCCAATAAGTCCCAAAACATAACACGTACCTACTCGAGGCCCCAAATCACACATAGTAACACCAAAACAATAAATCATACCTCAAATCAAACTTAATGAACTTTGAACTTTTAGCTTCCAAAACTCGTGCCGAACTACATCAAATGAACTCAGAATGACCTCAAATTTTGCACATGTCACGGCCCCAATATCCCACCTTAGGATGTCATGATAGAACCTAGTCTCTAAGACTAGGTAAGCCTAACATGCATTAAGAAAAAACAGAAATAATAATAAAACTTCAAATTAAACCATGTAAACTATCATAATAGGAATCAACAGTACAACTATCACATCTCCTCAAAACCTAGTGGAACAGAGTCATAAGCTCTACAAGATTGTACTCATAGTCTCGGAACACAATACTACTTTGGAACAAGAGATAAACAATAGAATATCTAAAGGCAGAAGGTGACTTCGAGGCCTGCGAACGCCTAGCAGGTGTTCCTTGAAGTCTCCGAAGGCAACTAATTAATCAATGACTGGAGTCCAGCACGGGCAGACATGCCTAGAACTGTACAAAAATATGCAAAAGCATAGTATGAGCACTCCATAATGGTACACAGTAAGTATCAAGCCTAACATTGGTAGAGTAGTGACGAGGTCAGGCCAAGACACCTAGTAGGATTAAAGAGAACTAACAGAGTATAAAATAGTCTAAATATGGAAGGCGGGGAAGTAAATGTCAAGTAAACAGTTCAATAATGTAAGATAACAATGGAAGATTAAGCGGTAAGGCAACAAAGAGTAAATATATGATGAAACAACAAGGACACAATTACGGTAATTTCATGCAAGAAAATGAAGAAACAACAAGAACTATTCAACCAACAAGCCTTTTAAACATAGAGTGCACAACAAGAAATGACAACTGAGGTGTCGCCTCATTTCCACATTTAACAATTTCAATCACAGTCTTTCCTTATATCACCATGTGAGCCTTGCATTTAGTTTTGAAAATTATTTTCCCAAACTACCCCACCTTATCTCACTTCATGGATACAAGTAGTTCCCCTGCTAACAACGCGTGTATCAAGCCCACCTTATCTCACCACATGTGTATCAACCCCTATCTGTATACCACCACATGCGTATCAATATCACAACACAATCACAACTTCCCACCACAAGTGCCCATATGCCACAACTTGCCATAAAGTCAACAATACTAATGTTTCCACAACAAATAGCCCATGGCTCAACCATAACATGTACAAGAATTTAAACAATAACAAAATAAATGAGAATGCTCAACAAAGAAATATATCTCAACAATTAATAACTTCACCTCAATATGATAATGACTTTTACAACTTCAACCCCAATAACGCAACAAGATGATATTCCACGAAATAACAACTTCAATTAAAAGTAATTCAACAATTAAAGAGGTAACAAGACAATAAGGAAGGAAAAAACATCAACTAAAGCATGTAAGAGCAAAATAACAAGTAAGAGATAGAACAAGTGCAAGCAACGTCAAATAGAGCATCTAAGAGTAGATTAACAATGAGAGATATAACATATTATGATAATTCAATTAAAGGCATCGAAAGATTCTAGATAACCTAAATCGGACAAATAACAAATATAGCCCGTGTAAATACTCGTCACCTCGCGTACACGCCTTCCACATAACACAAATAGCACAATAAACCCAAATCTTAAGGGGTAGTTTCCTTCACACAAAGTTAGGCAAGATACTTACCTCAGCTAGTCCAAATCAACCCTCAAAAATAGCTTTTCCCCTAAAATTCACCTCCACGCAGATGAAAGCTAACCAAAATCGACTTAATAATATCAAACAATTCAAGAGAAATTAATTACAATAGATAAAGCTGAGGTCTTTAACAAACAATCCGAAAAAGTCAATGAAAGTTAATCCCGAGCTTGCCTGGTCAAAACCCAAGTCCAGGGTAGATTCTGACTACCCATAACCCCACGACTCCATATATGTATTTTGTTTTCAAATCCGAGTCATAATCGACTCTAAAAACTCAATTCTTCATTTTTCAAAAACATGGTAAAATTTCATTTTCTTCTTTGATTCTCATAAATTTGATGTTAGATCTATAACATAATAATGAAATATAGTTGAAAATTGATTAGAATCACTTACCCAATGTTTGTAGATGAAAATCCCTTCTCCAAATTTCCTCCTACCGAGTCTAGGATTCTAAAATATGAAAATGAGACTAAAACCCTAGCTTTCTAACCTTTTGTTCAGCTGCAGGTGTCGCAATTTGCGACAATTGCGAACCCTCGCAATTACGAAGAATGTCTCACAAATGCGGCACTAACAGCCTATGTGGGAAGTCGCAAATGCAACATGGGCTTCGCAATTGTGAAGCCTGCTTCCCTCGAAAAAGCGACAAAAATGTCGCAAATGCGAAACTACCCCAACCTAGGTCAACTTTGCAATTGCGATACCTGTGATCCACTGCTAAGGCCGCAATTGTGATGCTGTTGTTCGCAAATGTGACACCACAGGCATCAACACACCAGTAGTTGAAGTCAAAAACCATTTTGCGACACATTTGAAACTGATTCGAGCCCTTGGGGCTCCAAACCAAATATCCACACAATTTTAAAATATCATATGAACTCGCTCGCGTGATCAAAACTCAAAAATAACATCTAGAACTATGAATCGGACACCCAAATGCATGAATTTCAAAGTAAAGTTCAAGAACCTCCAGAATCGCGACCAAGCTTCCGAATCCTATGAAATCAATTTCAAATGACACCAAATTTTGCAGACAAATTTTAAATATCATAACGAACCTATTCCAAGTCCCAAAGTGAAAAAGCAAACCCAAATCAAACTACGAGCTTCCGAATTCAATTTTGAGCATACTCCTAAGTCCAAAATCATAATACAAAGCTATCAGAGACATCAAAAAACCGTTTCGGGGTCGTTTTCACAAAAGTCACATTTTGGTCAACATAATCAACTTAGGCTTCTAACCCAAGAATAAAAGGGTCTAAATCAACCTGAAACCTTCCCGGAGCAAAACCAATCAACCGTGTAAGTCATAAAACAAAAAATTACACATGTGTGAAGCATTAAAAGGGAAACGGGGTGCAAATACACAAAACGACTGATTGAGTAGTTACATTCTCCACCTTTTAAAAAAATATTCGTCCTCGAACGTGCATAGAGACATACCTAGAGTGATGAAAAGGTGAGAATAATGACTCCGCGTGTCATGCTCGGTCTCCAAAGTCGCTTCCTCAACCAGATGACCCCTCTATTGAACCTTCACTGAAGCAATACTCTTTGACCTCAACTTTCGTACATGCCTGTCCAAGATAGCCATCGGCTCCTCAACATCTATTAAATCCTTGTCCAATTGGACTGAACTGAAATCTAATACATGGGACGGATCACCATAATACTTTCGGAGTATAGAAACATGGAACATCGGGTGAACTGCAGATAGGCTGGGTAGTAATGAAAGCTTGTTGGCCATCTCACCAACTCTCTCAAGGATCTCAAAAGGACCGATGTGCCTAGGGATCAACTTTCCCTTCTTCTCGAACCTCATCACACCCTTCATGGGTGAAAACCCGAGCAAAACGCTCTCTCCAACCATAAATACTACATCAGGAACCTTCCGATCCCGCATAACTCTTTTGTCTAGACTGGGCAGTACGAAGTCGATCCTGAATCAACTTGACTATTTCCAAGGCACCTTGAACCAAATCCATGCCAACAATATAGCCTCTCTCGGCTCAAACCAACCAACTGGAGAACGGCACTACCTCCCATATACGGCCTCATAAGTAGCCATCTGAATACTCGATTGGTAGGGTTTGTTGTAGGCAAACTCTGCAAAAGGAAAAAACTGATCCCAAAAACCCTCGAAATCCTTAATATAGACACTTAGCATATCCTCCATGATTTGAATGGTGCGCTCGGACTGTCCGTCCATCTAGGGGTGAAAGGTTGTACTCAACTCAATTCGTGTGCCTAACTCACACTGCACAACCCTCCAAAAATGTGATGTGAACTGCGTGCCTCAATCGGAGATAATGGATACCGGGATACTGTGGAGACGAACAATCTCGTAGATATAGATCTAAGCCAGCTGCTATGAAGAATAGGTAGTCACCATTAGTATAAACTGAGTCGAGTTGGTCAACCTATCCACAATCACCCATATTACATCGAATTTCTTCAAGTCCGTGGGATCCCAATAACGAAACCCATGGTAACACGCTCCCATTTCCACTCGGCAATCTCAAGTCTCTAAGGGAAAGTCCGGCCTTTGATGCTCATACTTCACTTGCTGACAGTTCATGCACCGATCCACATACCTTATTATATCGTTATTCATTCTCCTCCACTAGTAGTGCTGCCTCAAATCCTGATACATCTTATCGGCACCCAGATGAATGGATTACCGCGAACTGTGGGCCTCCTCAATAATCAACTCACGTAACCCATTTAAGTTGGGCACACATATACGTCCATGCATCTGAAACACACCGTCATCTCCAATAAAAACCTCCATGGCATTATCGTGTTGTTCCTTAAGGACAAGCAAATGGAGGTCATCCTACGGACGCTCTTTGTTGCGCCCATATAAAAAAGACCGAAAAACCATACAAGCAAGGACCCGGCTGGGCTCCGAAACATTCAATATAACAAACTTAATGGCCAAGGCCTAATTATACATGGCTAGTGGACTCTCTGTTGCCGCTAGATATGCCAAATTGCCCATACTCTATGCCTTTCGACTCAAGGCATCAGCAACCACATTGGCCTTTTCGAAATGATATAAAATAGTGATATAATAGTCTTTAAGCTACTCTAACCATCTCCGCTACCGCAAATTAAGATCTTTCTGCTTGAACAGATGTTGGAGACTTCGGTGGTCGGTATAGACCTCACATAGAACACCGTACAAGTAATGCCTCCAAATCTTCAATGCACTAACAATAGCAGCCAACTCAAAGTCATGCACATGATAATTCTTCTCATGAACCTTTAGCAGCCGAGACGCGTAGGAATTCACCCTACCGTCTTGCATTATCAACACATCAAGCCCAATATGTGATGCATCACAATACACAGTGCAAGACCCCAAAACCGTAGGCGACACTAACACTAGGCTATAGTCAAAATAGTCACGAGCTTTTGAAAGCTCACCTCACACTCCTCGGACCATCTAAAGGGAGCACCCTTCTGGGTCAATCTAGTCATAGGTGCAGTAATAGATGATAAACCCTCTACAAAATGGCGATAATACCCGGCCAAACCAATAAAACTCCAGATCTCAGTAGCTGAAGATGGTCTGGTCCAATAATGAACTACTTTAATCTTCTTTGGATCTACCTTAATCCCGTCAATAGAAACCACATGATCCAAAAATGAAACCAAATCAAGCAAAAATTCACACTTTGAGAATTTTGCATATAACTTCTTCGCTCTCAAGATCTGGAGTACGATCCTCAGATGTTGCTTATGATCTCTCCGGCTGCAGGAGTACACCAAGATGACAGCAATAGACAAAATGATGAATGAGTCGAGATATGGCTGGAATACACTATTCATCAGGTGTATAAATGTCAGTGGGTCATTTGTCAGCCCAAATGACATCACAAGAAACTCGTAGTGACCATACCGAGTCCTGAAGGCAGTCTTCAGAATATCCGGATCATGAATCTTCAGCTGATGATACCCTGACTTCGGATCAATCTTTGAAAACACTCTATCACCTAGTAGCTGGTCAAATAAGTCATTAATGCGCGATAATAGGTATCTGTTCTTCACTGTAACCTTATTCAACTGCCTATAATCAATACACACCTACATAGAACTATCCTTATTCTTCATAAACAGAACTATAACACCCGAATGTGACATACTAGGCCAGATGAAACCCTCATAAAGCAACCCTTGCATCTGCTCCTTTAACTCTTTCAGCTTCATTGGTGCCATATGATATGGTGGAATAGAAATGGGCTGAGTGCCCGACACTAGGTAAATACCAAAATCGATATCTCTATTGGGTGACATGCCATAAGATCTGTTGGAAATACATTTGGGAAGTCTCTCACTGCCGGAACTGACTTAACGGTACGAGTATCAGCACTGACATCTCTCATAAAGGCTAGTTATGCATCACACCCCTTCTCAACCATCTTTTGAGCCTTTAGAAAGGACACAACCCTACTAGGAATATAATCCAATATACCTCTCCACTCCAATCGCGACAAACCTAGCATAACCAGTGTCATAATCTTGGCGTGAATCTAGAATAGTATGATAGGGCGACAGCTTGTCCATGCCCAAGATCACATCAAAGTCTACTATATTGAGTAACAATAGATCAACTCTGGTCTTAAAACCACCAATAACAACTAAACACTACCGATATACATTGTCCACAACAATAGAATCTCCCACAAGCGTGGACACATAAATAGGAGAACACAAAGAATCACTATATATATCCAAATACATAGCAAAGTATGATGACACATATAAATAAGTGGAACCCAGATCAATTAAGACTGATGCATCTTTATGAAAAACCGGAACTATACTTGGCATCACCGCATCTAAGCGACTAGCTCTATCCTACCTAGAAAAGCATAGAATCTGGCCTGACCTCCCTCTCTAAGGTGACCTCTACCTGCCTGCCCTCCACACTTAGCTGGCTGTGTAGGTGGAGTAGTGACAGGAGCAGCAACCATGGCATGTGAAGTATGTGGACCAGGTAGAATCCCTGGAGCCTGTGTAGTCTGTAGAGGTGCACCCCTCCTAAGCCTGGGAAAATCCCTCACCATATGTCTTGTATCACCACACTCAAATCAATCTCTCAGGGGCGTGGCTACTAAAACTGACTCTGGTCTAGTAGGCTAGACTGGCCGTTAAACGCACCCCGTGCAGGAGGCGCACTAGATAGTGGTTGAGTAAAATGTTCAACCTGAGACCTCAGAATAGCCGGAATACCACTAGAAGCCAGAAGTAATGAATGAATTGGACGGCTCACATAGCCCCTGCCATGAAGGGCTGTAGTTATGGCGCAGGCACTACTAAATCCTCCAGAATCTCGAGGCCCCATGGACCCTCCTGCCTCTCTTTCCTCTCTCTCACGACCCCATGCCCCCTCCTACCTCTGCGTGATCTCTACCACCTTCTGATATAGGGTATCTATCTCCAACTATCGAGCCATGTTGAATCTAATACCATAGTTGAGCCCCTCGATGAATCTGCGTACTCGCTCTCTGGCTGTAGAAACCAAGGTAGGTACATGTCGGGACATCTCACTGAATGTGATAGCATAATCTGACACTGCCATAGTACCCTGGCGCAATTGCTAAAAGTAATGCGCCAAGCATCACGAAGGGTTTGGGGAACAAACTCCCTCAGGAACATCTCTAGGAATCGAGTCCAAGTGAGTGATTCGTATGCCTACCACCACTGATACACTGCTCCTGATAGCTGGAATATAGTAAAATTAACTTAGCTCGTCTCTACAATACCCATGGTATGAAGAATACGGTGGCATTTCTCTAGAAAACCTTGCACATCCTCGGTAGCTAGGCCACTATAAGTAGGAAGATGATACTTCTTGAACCTCTGAAGTTTCAGCTTCTTCTCCTCGGATACTGATGCCCTAACCTTGGGCAGAACCGGAATAATAGTCTCCACTAGCATAACTCTTGGGACCTGATCAACCTGAACCCGCTGCTCTAGAGTAAGGGTTACGGAAGTCTGGGCTCCTCCCCCGGCCTGAGATGTAGCTGGTGCGAGGGAAATCAATCCTGCTTGAGCCAAGGCACCAAACATGCTCATAAACTGTGATAGCGTCTCGGGAAGTGTAGGGGTGACAACAGGCACCTCGGGTGCCTATCCTCCTAACCAGAGCTACTGGTGGATCCTCAGTCGCCACTCGGGCAAGTGCTCTAGCAGCACCATGTGCCCCTCCTCGGCCTCTGCCCCGACCCCGACCCCGACCCCGACCTCTGCAGCTCTAGAAGGGGACTTGAGTGTCTGATCATCGGATCCAACGATGCATGTCCTTACCATCTGTGAGAGAATAGAAGGACAAAGATTCAAATTTTGAAGTCAACGAATTCGCACAATAAGGGATCAAAGAAATCGAATTTCCTAACAGTTCCGTAGCCTCCCGAAGATAAGTATAGACATCTTCGTACTGATCCGCAAGACTTTACTAAATCTGCATATGACACGTAACACCTATGATCCTAGATCTCTAATACCAATTTGTCACGACCCCAATTTCTCACCTTAGGATGTTGTGATGGAACCTATTCTTCAAGACTAGGTAAGCCTAACATACATTCAGAAATAGAAGAAATAATAATAAAACTTTAAACTAAACCATTTAAACTGTCATAATAGAACTCAACAGTACAGCTATCACACCTCCTCAAAACCTGGTGGAACAGATTCATAAACTCTACAAGATTGTAGTAATAGTCTCGGAATACAATACTATTTTGGAAACAGAAATAAATGGTAGAATATGTAAAGGCAGAAGGTGACTTCGAGGCCACGTCGAGCAGGTATACCTTGAGGTCTCTAAAGGCAGCTAATTAATCAATCATTGGTGTCCAGCACATGCAGATGTACCTGGATCTACAAAAAATATGCAAAAGTGTAGTATGAGTACACCATAATGGTACCCAGTATGTATCAAGCCTAACCTCGGTAGAGTAGTGATGAGGCCAGGTCAAGACACCTACTAGGATTAAAGAGTCGCAATCTAAATATGGAAGTTCAGGAAGTAAATGACAAGTAAATAGTTCAATAATGTAAGCTAACAACGAAAGTTTAAGCTGTAAAGGCAACAAAGAGTAAACCTACGATGAAACAACAAGGACACAATTACGGTAATTTCAAGTAAGGCAATGAAGAAACAACAAGAACTATTAAACCAACAAGCCTTTTCAACATAGAGTGCACAACAAGAAATCACAAACAAGGTAACGCCTCATTTCCACATTTCATAATTTCAATCATAATCTTTCCTTATATCACCACGTGAGCCTTGCATTTAGTTTTGAAAATTATTTTCCCGAAATAGCTACACGTGTTTTAGCCCATCTTATCTCACCGCGTGGCTACAAGTAGTTCCCCTACTAGCAACGCGCGTGTCAAGCCCACCTTATGTCACTGCATGCATATCAATCCCTAGCTTTATACTACTATATGCGTATCAATATCACAACACAATCACAACTCGCACCACAAGTGCCCATATGCCACAACTTGCCATAAAGTCAACAATACCAATATTTTCACAACAAATAGCCCATGGCTCAACCACAACGTGTATAAGAATTTCAACAATAACAAAATCAATGAGAATGCTCAACAAGGAAAGATATCTCAACAATTAACAACTTCACTTCAATATGATAACGACTTTTACAGTTTCAACACCAATAACTCAACAAGGTGATATTCCACAAAGTAACAACTTCAATTAAGAGTTTTTCAACAAGTAAAGAGGTAACAAGACAATAAGGAAGGCAATAAGTTCAATAAAAGCATAGAAGAGCAAAATAACAAGTTAGAGGTAGAACAAGTGCTAGCAACGTCAAATAGAGCATATAAGACTCGATTAACAATGAGAGATATAAAATGTTATGACAATTCAATTAAAGGCATGGAAAGAGTCTAAATAACCTAAACCGGTCAAATACCACATATAGCATGTGTATGCACTCGTCACCTCGCGTACACGTCTTCCACATAAAACAAATAGCACAATCAACCCAAATCCTAAGGGGTAGTTTCTCCCACACAAGGTTAGGCAAGGTACTTACCTCAAATAGGCCAAATCAACCCTCAAAAATAGCTTTCCCCCTAAAATTCGCCTATGCACAACTTAAAACTAACCAAAATTGACTTAATAACAACAAATAATGCAAAATAAATCAATTACAATAAATAAAGTTATGATCTTTATAAAATTCTCAAAAAGTCAACAAAAGTCAATCCCGGGCTTGTCCGATCAAAATCCGGGTCCAAAGATAGATTTTGACTACCCATAACCCTGCGAGTCCATATATGTGTTTTGTTTTCAAATCCGAGTCCAAATCGACTCTCAAAACTCAATTCTTCATTTTTCAAACACTTGGCAAAATTTCCCAATTTTCCTCATTTATTCTCATAATATTTCATGTTAAATCTAAGATATAATAATGAAATATAGTTTGAAATTAATTAGAATCCCCTACCCAATGTTTGTAGATTAATATCGCCTCCTACTGGGTCTAGGGTTCTAAAATATGAAAATAATACTAAAATCCCAACTTTCTAACCTTTCGTTGAGCTGCAGGTGTCGGAATTGCGAAGAATGCCTCGCAAATGAGGCACTGACAGTCTATGTGTGAAGTCGCAAATGCGACATGGGCTTCGCAATTGTGAAGCCTACTTCCCTCGAAAATGCGACAAAACTGTCGCAAATGCGAAACTACCCCAGCCCAAGTCAACTTTGCGATTGCGACCTAGGTATGACAAATGCGATACCTGTGATCCCCTTGCTATGGTCGTAATTGCGAAGCTGGTGTTCGTAATTGCGACACCAAAGGCATCAGCACACCAATAGTTCAGATTCAATCCAAACCATTCTGCGACGCGTCCGAAACTGACCCGAGCACTCGGGGCTCCAAACCAAACATCCACACAAGTCTAAAAATATAATAAGAACTTGCCTGCGCGATCAAAACTCAAGACAAATGTCTAGAACTATGAATCGGGCTCCAAAATTCATGAATTTCAAAGAAAAGTTCAAGAACCTCTAGAATCGCGACCAAGCGCCCGAATACTATCAAATCAACTCCAAACGATATCAAGTTTTTCAAACAAGTTCTCAATAGCATAACGGACCCATGCCAAGTCCCAAAGTTAAATTTCGAACCCGATAGCCAAAAGTCAACCAACGGTCAAACTTCTAAACCTTAAATTGCCAATTTTTGGCAAAATAACACAAATCAACCTACGGACTTCCGAATTCGATTCTGAGCATATGCCCTAGTACAAAATCACGATACAGAGCTATCGGGGCCATCAAAATATCATTTTGGGGTCTTTTTCAATAAAGTCAAAGTTTGGTCAACATAATCAACTTAGGTTTATAATCCAAGAATCAAAGGGTCCAAATCTTGAACGAAACCAATCAACCCTGTAAGTCATAAAACAAAAATTACACATGTGTGAAACATCAAAAGGGAAAATGGGGCGCAAATACACAAAACAAACGGTTGGGTCATTATATTCTCCATTTCTTAAAACAAACGACCGTCCTCGAACGTGCATAGAGACATACCTAGAGTGATGAAAAGATGAGGATACCGACTCCACGTGTCGTACTCGGCCTCCCTGGTCTCCTACTCGACCGAATGATCCCTCTATTGAACATTCACAAAAGCGATACTCTTTGACCACAACTTTCGGACATGCCTGTCCAAGATAGCCACCGGCTCCTCAAGATAAGTCAAATCTTTGTCCAATTGAACTGAACTGAAATCTAATACATAGAACGGATCACCATAATACTTTCGGAGCAAAGAAACATGGAACACCGCGTTAACTCCCGATAGGCTGGGTGGCAATGCAAGCTTGAAGGCCACCTCACCAACTCTCTTGAGGATCTCAAAAGGATCGATGTACCCAGGGCTCAACTTTCCCTTCTCCCCAAACCTCATCACACCCTTCATGGGTGAAACCTAAAGCAAAACCCTCTCTCCAACCATAAATGCTACATCATGAACCTTTCGATCTGCATAATTCTTCTGTCTAGGCTGGAAGGTACGAAGCCGATCATGAATCAACATGACTTTTTTCAAGGCATCTTGAACCAAATCTGTGCCCAACAAGTTGGCCTCTCCCAGCTCAAACCAACCAACTAGGAAATGGTACCGCCTCCCATATAGGGCCTCGTAAGGAGCCATCTAAATACTCGATTGGTAGTTGTTGTTGTAGGAAAAATTAGTAAGCGGCAAAAACTGATACCACGGACCCCCTAAAATCTATAACGTAGGCATATAACATATCCTCCAAGATCTGAATAGTGCGCTCGGACTGTCCGTCCATCTGGGGTGAAAGGTTGTACTCAACTCAACCTGTATGACTAACTAACACTGCATAGCCCTCCATAAATGAGATGTGAATTGTGTGCCTAGTTCAAATATAATGGATATCGGCACATTGTGGAAACGAACAATCTCACGGATATAGATCTGAGCCAGATGCACTAAAGGATAGGTAGTTACCATCAGTATGAAATAAGTCGACTTGGTCAACCTGTCCATAATCATCCATACTGCATCGAATTTTTTCAAAGTCCGTGGGAGCCTAATAACAAAATCTATGTAACACACTCCCATTTCTACTCGGAAATCTCAAGTCTCTGAAGCAAACCGACAGGCCTCTGATGCTCATACTTCACTTGCTAACAGTTCAGGCAGCGGGCCACATACCCCACTATATCTTTCTTCATTCTCATCCACTAATAGTACCGCCTTAAATCCTGATACATCTTAGCAGCACCCGGATTAATGGAGTACCACGAACTGTAGGCCTCCTCAAGAATCAACTCACGTAACATATCTATATTGGGCACAAATATACAACCCTGCATCCACAACACAGTGTCATCTCCAATAGAAACCTCCTTGGCATCCCAGTGTTGTATCGTGTCCTTTAGGACAAACAAATAAGGTTCATCATACTGACGCTCTCTGATGCGCTCATATAAAGAAGATCAAGAAAATACACGAGCAACGACCCTGCTGGGTTCTGAAATATCCAATCTTACAAAATGATTTTCCAAGGCCTGAACATGCATGGCTAGTGGCCTCTCTATTGCCGCTAGATATACCAAACTACCTATACTCTCCGCCTTTTAACTCAAGGCATTGGCCACCACATTGTCCTTTCTGTGATGATACAAAATAGTGATATTATAGTCTTTAAGAAACTCTAACCATCTCTGTTGCAGCAAATTAAGATCTTTATGCTTGAACAGATGTTGTAGACCCCGGTGGTCAGTACATAACTCACATAGAACACCGTATAAGTAGTGCCTCCAATTCTTCAATGCATGAAAAATAGTTGCCAATTACAAGTCGTGCACAAGATAATTCTTCTCATGAACCTTTAGCTGACGTGACGCATAAGTAATCATATCAAACCCATAAGCAACACCAATATTGGGGTTGTAGTCCAAGAAGTCTTGAGCTTTTGAAAGATCCCCTAACACTCCTCGACTATCTGAAGGGAGCACCCTTCTGGGTCAATCTAGTCGTAGGTGCAGCAATGGATGCAAAACCCTCTACAAAACAACGATAATACCCAACCAAGCAAAGAAAACTCTGGATCTCAGTAGCTGAAGACGGTCTAGGCCTATTCTGAACTGCTTCAATCTTCTTCAGATCTACCTTAATCCCCTCACTCGACACCATATGACCCAAAAATGCCACTGAATCAAGCCAGAATTCACACTTTGAGAATTATTCATATAACTTCTTCTCTCTCAAGGTCTAGAGTACGATCCTCAGATGTTGCTCATGATCCTCCCGGTTGCGGGAGTACAGCAAGATGTCGTCAATAAACACAATGATGAACGAGTCGATATATGGTTGGAATACACTATTTATCAGGTGCATAAATATTGCTGGGGCATTATTTAGCCCAAATGACATCACAAGGAACTCGTAGTAACCATACCGAGTCCTGAAAGCAATCTTTGGAATATTTGGATCCTGAAAATCTTCAGTTGATGATACCCTGACCTCAAATCAATCTTTGAAAACACTCTAGCACCCTGTAGCTGGTCAAATAATTTATCAACACATGATAATGGGTATCTGTTCATCACCGTAACCTTGTTCAACTGCGTATACTCAATACACATATGCATAGAATCATCCTTCTTCATCTTCAAAGCACCCTAAGGTGACACACTAGCCGGATGAAACCCTTATCAACCAACTCTTGTAGCTGCTCCTTCAACTCCTTCAGATCCACTGGTTCTATACTATATGGAGAAATAGAAATGGATTGAGTAACAGGCACCAGGTCAATACTAAAATCGATATCTCTATCAGGTGGCATGCCCAGAAGTTCTGCTAGAACTATATTTGGGAAGTCTTTCACTATCCAAATATCTCTCACAAAGGATAGATATGCATCACACCCCTTCTCAACTATACGCTGAGCCTTTAAAAAGGACACAACCCTGCTAGGAAGATAATCCAATGTACCTCCCCACTACAATCGCGGCAAACCTGACATAGCTAGTGCCACAATCTTAACGTGACAATCCAGAATAGCATGATAGGGCAATAACCAGTCCATGCCCAAGATCACATCAAAGTCTACCATATTGAGTAATAATAGATCAACTCTAGTCTCAAAACCACCAATAACAACTTAACAAGGCCAATACACATTGTCCACAATAATAGAATCTCCCACAGACATGGATACATAAACAGGAGAACTCAAAGAATCATGATATATATCCAAATACCAAGTTTGGGCAATCCCTCCCCCTCTAGGGCGACCTTTACCTGCCTGACCTCCACCCCTAGCTGGTTATGCGGGTGGAGTGGCGATTGGAGCAACAACCATGGCTTGTGAAGTTTATGGACCGGGTGGAATCCGTGGAGCTTGTGTAGTCTGTGGAGGTGTACCCCTCCGGAGTCTGGGCAATCCCTCACCATATGTATGGTATCTCCAAACTCAAAGCAAGCTCTTGGTGGGCGTGGCTGCTGAAATTGACCTTGTCATGGTCGGCTAGACTGATAGCAGAAGGCACCTCGTGCAGGAGGTGCACTAGATAGCGGCTAAGCAAAATATGCAACTTGAGACCTACAAAAAGCCAGAGTACCCATAGAAGCCAAAAGTGTTGAATGAACTGGACGGCCCACATAGCCCCTGCCATAACGGGCTACAGTTGGGTCGCGGGCACCGCTATATCCTCCAGAATCTCGAGGCCTCTAGGACTCCCTGTCCTCTCTCTCACAGCCCTGCATACCCTCCAACCTCCGTGTGATCTCTACCACCTGTTAATATGGGGTATCTTTCCCCAACTCTCAAGCCATGTTGAATCTAATACCACTTGAGCCTCTCGATGAATCTACAGACTCGCTCTCTAACGGTAGAGACCTAGGTATGTGCATGTCAGGACAACTTACTGAATTTGATAGCATAATTTAACACTGCCATAGTACCCTGGTGCAACTGCTCAAACTATGTGCGTCAAGCATCACGAAGGTCTAGGGAATAAACTCCCTCAAGAATATATTTGAGAACAGAGTCCAAGTGAGTGAAGCTGAATCGGATGGGCTACCCTCTTCGTAAGCCTGCCACCACTGATACGCTGCTCATGACAACTAGAATGTAGTAAAAGCAACTCCACTCGTCTTCATAATACCCATGGAACGGAGAATTCAGAGGCATTTCTCTAAAAAAACCTACGCATCCTCGGTAGCTAGGCCATTGTAAGTAGGAGGATAATACTTCTTAAACCTCTCAAGTTTTAGCTCCTTCTCCTCGGATACCGCTGCCCTAACCGTAGGCTGAACCAAAACAATAGTATGCACTAGCATAACTCCTGGGACCAAATCAACTTGGACCTGCTGCTCTGGAGAACAGACTGTGGGACTCTATGCTCCCCCCAGCCTAAGATGTAGCAGGTACAAAGGGAATAAATCCTACATAAGCCAAGGTGTCGAACATACTTAGAAACTGTGATAAGGTCTCCAGAAGTACAGGGGTGACAACAGGTGCCTCTGGTACCTGCCCCCCAACCAGATCTATTGGTGGCTCCTCAGTCGTTGCTCGTGCAGGTGCCCTAGCGGCATCATGTGCCCTTCATCGGCCTTTGTCTCGGCCCCGGCCTCACTCGGATCTAGCGGGGGGTACGGGTGTTTGATCAATGGATCCAGCAATGCGTATCCTCACCATTTGTGGGAGAATATAAAGACAAAGATTCAGATTTAAAAGTCGACCAATTCGCACGATAAGGAATCAAATAAGTGGAAATTCCTAACAGTTCCGTAGCCTCTCGAAGATAAGTACAGATGTCTCCACTACTAATCCGCAAGACTCTACTAAACTTGCATATGACACATAACACCTATGAACCTAGAGCTCTGATACCAACTTGTCACGACCCCAATTTCCCGCATTAGGATATCATGATGGCACCAAGTCACTATGACTAAGTAAGCCAAACATGCCTTAAGAAATAACAAAAATAATAATAAAACTTCAAATTAAACCATTTAAACTATCATAATAGAACTCAATAGTACAACTGTCACATTTTTTCAAAAATTGGTAGAACAGAATCATAAGCTCTACAAGATTGTACTAATAGTCTACATAATATTGTTTTGGAATAAGAAATAAACAGTAGAGTATCTAAAGGCAAAAGGTGACTACGAGGCCTGCGAATGCCGAGCATGTGTATCTTGAAGTCTCCAAAGTCAGCTAATCAATCAATCACTGCGTCCAGCACGGGCAGACGTACCTGGATCTGCACAAAAATATATAGAAGCATAGTACTAGTATACTATAACGGTACCCAATAAGTATCAAGTCTAATCTCAGTAGAGTAGTGACGAGATTAGTTCAAGACACCTACTAGGATTAAAGAGAACTAATATAGTATAGCACAGTCTAAATATGGAAGGCAAGGAAGTAAATAACAAGTAAACAGTTCAATAATATAAGCTAATAATGGACGTTTAAGCGGTAAAGGCAACAAAGAGTAAACATATGATGAAACAACAAGGACACGATTAAGGGTAATTTCAAGTAAGGCAATGAAGAAACAACAAGAACTATTCAACCAACAAGACTTTTCAACATAGAGTGCACAACAAAAAATCACAGCCAAGGTACCGCTCGTTTGCACATTGCACAATTTCAATCACAATCTTTCTTTATATCACTGCATGAGCTTTGCATTTAGTTTTGAAAATTATTTTCTCAAAATAACTACACGCGTTTTAGCCCACCTTATCTCACCGTGTGGCTTCAAATAGTTCCCCTACTAGCAATACACGTATCAAGCCCACCTTATCTCACTGCATGTGTATAAACCCCTAGCTTTATACTACCGCATTCGTATCAATATCATAACACAATCACAACTCGCACCACAAGTGCCCATATACCATAACTTGCCAAAAAGTTAATAATACCAATATTTTCACAATAAATAGTCTATGGCTTAACCATAATGTAGACAAGAATTTTGTAGGAACCAGTTCAAGAACCCGATTCTGCGGAAAAAATAAAATTCTGATAGAAAATTTTAATTAGTCGATACACTGTTCACCCTCCCCTAGTGTATGAATGGTGCATAAATCTGACAAAAAATTTGTGCACTACAAAGTTTTAGCTATGTACAATTATTCAGAAATACATGTGGTTCAGGATTTAGCTATGTGTATTTTAATACAACTGTACATAGGTTGCTATCAATTAAAGAAGGTTGTCTTTCTGACTAATAAAGTAGTATTATTTTTATGGGCTACATGACTATTATTTTATAAGGTATGAACTTTTTATGTGTAGAAAGTTATTTAACTCTTGTGTTATAATTAACTAGTATTAGTACTCGTGCTATACGCGGATATTATTAAAGAATATTAGTCGTATCAAAGTATGATATAAATTATTTGAGCTCGTTAGATCATACGTTTTAACAAAATTATAATTATCGTCTTATCTACCCTATAATAATAATTCAATATAATTAAATTAAACGACTCATATAATCATCAAATAACTTTTAGATTATACTGAAACATCATGATTATATAGGTTGTTAAAAATAATTTGAAAATAATAATTCAAAATGAACAAGAATACATTATAATTAAATGAATCTGAAAAATCTTATCACCTTCAATTTCTTCCTAATTGTAATTAGTGATAAAAATCATAAAGTTACTAACTTCTTCTGTGTCCTCATAGAGCTCTTAAATACTCCTTGTCCTTTGTGGCTGTTCATTTGAACTTTCTTGAGAAGAGGGAAATGCAACATTGGTTGGAGAATGAGGTGGAGTTGTATCCTGCACAGGTTCCATAGTTTCTGGTTCTTCTTCATCACCAAAGTATGGAAGAAAATCATATGAAGTTTCTTCCTGAGCTTCCCAATTTCATGTCAATTCTTCACCAAATTCAACATCGCAACTTACCATCACTTTACCGCTACTTGGGTTGTATAACTTGTAACCTTTTGAACTAGTATCATAGCCAACAAATACTTGCTTGACACTTCGATCGTCAAGCTTCGCTCTCCCTTGGTGTGGCACGTGAGCATAGGCTATGCTTCCAAAGATTCTCAAGTGCTTGACACTTGGTTTTCTTCCACTCCATGCTTCTTGAGGGGTTTGATATCTAACATTTCTTGTTGGAGACTTGTTGTTCAAATAAACTACACAAGAAACAACTTTGGCCCAATATTCCTTGGGCATACTTTTAGCTTTCAACATACATCTAGCCATATTAAGAATCGTTTGATTCTTTCTTTCTGCAACTTTACTTTGTTGGGGTGAATAAGGTACCGTTAGAGGGCGATGAATTCTATGAGACTCACAAAAGTCATTAAATTCTTTTGAAGTGAATTCGCCTCCTCTATCAGAACTTAAAGCTTTTATTTCATAACCCCTTTCTTTTTCCACAAGTAATTTAAAATTTTTAAAAGCAACAAAAGTTTCATATTTTTTGTTCAAGAAATAAACTCAAGTCTTTCTACTAAAGTCATCAATGAAAAGCAAAAAGTATTTATTTTTATCAAAGAAAAATGGATTGATTGGTCCACACACATCAGTGTGAACAAGCTGGAGCGGCTTGGTTGATCTTGACATGGCCTCCTTTGAAAACTCCTCCTTGCATGTTTTCCAAGAAGACAATCATCACACAACTGATTGGGATGGTTGATTGATGGTATCCCATGCACCATATTCTTTTCTCCTATTGATTTGAGCGCTTCAAAATTCAAGTGCCCAAATCGCATGTGCCAACACCATGATTCATTTTGCACATTAGCCTTCAAACACTTTGCATCAATTGTTTTAAGATTCAGAGAAAATAATCTATTCTTTGCCATATGCACTTTAGCAATTAGAATTCCACTTATATCTCGAATCCAAATATGTATATTTTTCATGTGAATATCATATTCCTTTTCACAAAGTAAGCCCAAACTCAAAATATTACTTTTTAATTTTGGCACATAATACACATCTTGAATTAGCTTGTGACTGCCATTTTTACAGGAGATTAGAATCATACATATCACTTCGATTTGAATCTTTGAGGTATCTTCAAAGGATACATTACCTCTCACCGTTTTATTGATCTCCACAAACTTCTCTTTGCATCCACACATATGATTGCTTGCTCCATTATTCAAATACTACGAGCTACAATCATCCTTGTCTTCTCCCTTGAGTGCCAACAACAATGTTGACTCATCTTCTTCTTTCTTGTCGTCAACAAGGTTAGCTTTTTCTTCAACATTGTTATGACATTCCCAAGAGTAATGGCCAAATTTATGACAAATTTTAATTTTTCATACCTTTGTCCATTATTTTCTTGGTAGTTGCCACGCCATCTTCCTCCTCTATGTCCACGACCACGACCTCTGAATGTTTGATGGATTTTAACTTCATTATTGAAGTTGTTACCGTTACTTCTTCCTCTTCCATGACCGCCACGGCCTCGACCCCGTCTATTCCCTTAATACACTACTAGAAATAAGGCCTATGGCAACCGTTCTAAAACCGTTGCAGTAAATACATTAATCGACTCTATAGGGGTACTGGGACGATTTAGGACTCATTCCGGGATTCAGCATTACCATAGGTCTGTTGGAACGGTTATTTGTAACTGTTGCAAAACCGTCCCCATATAGGGATATTGTAATTGTTATGAAACTATTGCATCAATTTGTGGAACTGTTTTTAGTTCTGTTGGGACGGTTATAAACCGTTCGGATATATTTGTGCCAATGCTATTTTAAGGCTATAGCGACGGTTTTTATGATATAATGTAACGGTTTGGTGATCTATTGCAACAATTATCTATAATCTATTGCAACAGTTATTAGGGGCTGCTATTATTATTTGCTTGGTCTATCGCAGCGATTATATTGTCTATTGCAACAATATTTTTTAGTAATTTCATATATTTATAGTTCCAAAATGAGAAATATTTTTCATGCAACAAAATTTTATACACCATAACTTATATAAACTACAAAATAACATTAAAATATCCAACTAGCATTATCCATAGACAAAAACAAAATATGAATACATTGTTTGATCAACAATTCAAAGTAAAAATAGATGAGTTTGCATACAAAAGTTCTAAACTAAAATATCCTGGAACATAACGAGAAAGTCTAGCAACGATCAACAACACTCAAGTAAGGTCTTCATCACTGCTTTCATCTGCAATCGTAGCACCTACAAATGACGATCAATAAATGATTAAACAAAGAAAATTTTAAGATATTTGAATCACAAAGTAATTGATCCGTTATCGATGCTTTTACCTAACAAAGTTGAACTATATTTACTGTCACAGTTCCTTATGTAAGAGCAACAACAAGCTAAAATACAAGCAACCCATTTGAAAAGTAAAGAGGCTAACAGATGAAGACTTATAAGTCCTGAACATAACAGATGAAGACTTGCTCCAGTCTCTTACTATAACCAATTTGATAACTCAAAAATTTTAACTCTCCAAATTCTTAAAATTCTCGGCTGAGTTTCCTTTGTAAATATGATTATCCCAAAAATTTTAACCTGCTCAAAATATCATTATGCCATAAAGAATCCTAATCATTTGTTATCCCAATCAGGATGCTAAATATTTTCTAACTTTCAATATTTTCATAATAACAACAACAACCCAGTATAATCCCACTAGTGGGGTCTGGGGAGGGTAATGTGTACGCAGACCTTACCCCTACTATGAGGTAGAGAGACTGTTTCCAATAGACCCTCGGCATCCTTCCCTCCAAGAACTCCCTACCTTGCTCTTGGGGTGACTCGAACTCACAACCTCTTGGTTGGAAGTGGAGGTTGCTTACCATCAGAGCAACCCCTCTTGTCAACTGAAAATAAAGGAACACACGCATATGCTAACTGACACACGTGTACATATACAGCAACCAAATGTCACTTAGAATGAAAACCTACTCAACATTTGAATGAATCATATTAATGAACCTTCATTTTGGACCAAAGCTCATGCGGCCCATCCCCTTCCAACTCTAAAATTAGAAGTCTATTGTCTATTAACTCTTCCTAATATCAATTAGAGTCAAAATGAAAGCTTAAACATTTGAACCCACAACCTAATTCTAGCTTCACTTTATAGTCCAATACACGAGTAGATTCTTTAAAACATGGAAAATTCTCTAATCACCACAAACGTAAAGTTTCAGTAGAAACTCTGTCATGCCTTTCCCCCAACAATGTTGAATATGCCCAAAGATATCACAGTGAATAAAACCAAAAGAAAAATGAAGCAAAACTAATTTAACTGGCACATTAACCATTAAACCAAATAACACTCCTTATGGAGAAGAATTGCAAAATTAGGATTTTAAATAGTTCACAAAATAATGACTAAAGAAAGACTACAACTCACAGTAAACCAGTTATTCTTGACCAAATAGGAACAGAATAGTAAACCAACAAGCAGCTAGAGTACTATATCAGGAAAATACCTTATAGAAACGGGTTTTTTTGGTGAAATTCCTGATTCTGTAAAATTCTACTTGTTGTAGAATACTCTTTGAGACATTGTGTATGAATATTATTAACTAAAAACTTATGAGCCTTATTCTATGAAACAGAGGATGGTAGATGCAGCTATCTTCCCTCCTATTATTCAAATTGCGATTAACCAAGAAGTTGATGATATCAAATATGAGGCTATATATGCTATCTCAAGTGCTGCCAGGAGAGGATCTCAAGACCAGATTAGGTACAATCTTCTCATTAAAATACTTTCTGTTGCTTGATAAGTGTGCTGTAGTTGCCTTTTATGTCTATGTATGTCTAATGTACGTGCTTTTGTGTGTATATACTAATGTGAATATTTGTGTACTCTGTGTGTGTTGTATCGTTGTGAAGCTGCATTAGTGTGCATGTTATTTGGGCCATTTACGTATATGCATACCATACTTGGCTTGCTGGTATATCCGAGTGATTGAATGTATTCCTATGCTGGAACATTAAGCTGCTCCGCTTCAATATGCCTCATTAAAATAACCTTAAGTTGCAAAACTAGGAAAACCCCATTTTTGTTCTGCTAGTGGTGCTGACATGGGCTAAGATTCAACATAATTGGACCCTATTGTGAACGTGGATAGAAATTCTTATTTTCTGTTAGTACTAAATAATACTAGTACTAATTTTCTAGGGTTATCTTCTTTCTGTCTGAACTTTAATTTCATCAAAAAGAAATCTNGAAAATAAAGGAACACACGCATATGCTAACTGACACACGTGTACATATACAGCAACCAAATGTCACTTAGAATGAAAACCTACTCAACATTTGAATGAATCATATTAATGAACCTTCATTTTGGACCAAAGCTCATGCGGCCCATCCCCTTCCAACTCTAAAATTAGAAGTCTATTGTCTATTAACTCTTCCTAATATCAATTAGAGTCAAAATGAAAGCTTAAACATTTGAACCCACAACCTAATTCTAGCTTCACTTTATAGTCCAATACACGAGTAGATTCTTTAAAACATGGAAAATTCTCTAATCACCACAAACGTAAAGTTTCAGTAGAAACTCTGTCATGCCTTTCCCCCAACAATGTTGAATATGCCCAAAGATATCACAGTGAATAAAACCAAAAGAAAAATGAAGCAAAACTAATTTAACTGGCACATTAACCATTAAACCAAATAACACTCCTTATGGAGAAGAATTGCAAAATTAGGATTTTAAATAGTTCACAAAATAATGACTAAAGAAAGACTACAACTCACAGTAAACCAGTTATTCTTGACCAAATAGGAACAGAATAGTAAACCAACAAGCAGCTAGAGTACTATATCAGGAAAATACCTTATAGAAACGGGTTTTTTTGGTGAAATTCCTGATTCTGTAAAATTCTACTTGTTGTAGAATACTCTTTGAGACATTGTGTATGAATATTATTAACTAAAAACTTATGAGCCTTATTCTATGAAACAGAGAATGATTTTCCTGCTACTTTTCTCATATGGTAGTTCACATGATTTACATACTACTATATCTTTATCAACATGGAAAGACAGAGGGAGAAATTGACCACGTTATCATACATGTGGATTGTGACCAAGGGACAGTGTCTGTGTATCACAATATTAAGTTATAGAAGCACATAATATGGACACACATGGTTATAGTTAGCTGTCTATTTTTCGTTTTTAACATTTTCAATTTAAATCAAACTGACATCGCTTTTTAACCATAACCTTTTCAAAATAATTAGTTCTTCATAGATATATGCTGCACCAGTATAAATGTGATGGACAGTAAGACGTGCATTTCATACTTAATATGGTTGCACCTGAACATTGAAAATTCGAACTTGTAACTTAAAACTGTCATGTTTTTCCTATGTATCCTTCCTCTGCCAAGCTCGTGCCAACCAAATTTTTGTTCTCTCTCGTAACCTAGTTGTATCCTTGTCCAGGATGCATACTTGCTTGCTAATCCCCTTACTTGAGTTATTGAACTGATAGCTATTAACAGATAATACCGCCAGATAACAGGGAAACAATTGGAACCCAAAGGTAATAATAAAGATTATGCAATCTGTTCTCAATTCTCCTTACTGACAGAAGTATGACACTGGACACATTTAAATTTTATTCCATCTACTCCATATGAAAAAAGTAGCAGGACATAAATTCGCATTCCTTGCCAATGTGCCGAGGAAGCTTCCAAACTCTAGCACAACTGCTTCAGTACGACCAACAGGTTGATTTTACGTAGTTAAGTAAAATAAATTTACGCTCTTGGCGTCCATGTATATTTTTCATCTTTGTTGGACCTCTTTTTCTCCTTTGAATGGAAGGGCCTACAACTATACAAACAAAAAAACAATAGCCAAATTACTGTTGTTGATACATTATTTATGAATGAAATAGGATGTAAACATTTTAATTAAAGTCTATACATTCTTACCTTGTTCTTCACATTGTTCATCTGCGGTAGGAATTGTCGAATCCAACTAAACTTGTTCCTCTACTACTTGTGTTGCAGGAGTGGTTGATCTAGTTTGTACATGGGCTGCTACTCCTGGATATTGTGGTAGTAGCAGATTCTCTTCAGTGATAATTAGACACTCTTTGTTAGATTGTCTAGCAGGAACAACATATTTTTGGCTAAATGAACTCCTTATTTGGTTTGCCAAAGATGTCATTGTTCCAACTTTTATGTATGTCGCACTTGTCTTTCTTTTGGCTTTTGAAGGTCTTTCTTGATTCATGTTTATCAGAACCTGATAAAGAATACAAATAAAATTAGCTCTAACAGGTATTATGTAAGAGGATTATTATAAAGGGTCCGTAGATCTTTTAGAAGTCCAGTAATTCTATTTCAACTTGAATTTTATCTTCAGCTTTTATCTACTTAGATTAGATTAGATTATGAATGATAGCTTACAAACATTAAGCAAACTAGAGTTAATACACAAATGCAGCTTCGAATGGAAGCATCCTAATAAAAAATGTAGCATGATCAGTACTGTGTTTTCTGCTTATTCAATTAGGTCAATCCACAAACATGTTCGGGTACTTAGACAGAATGAAATTTCACTAGAAAATCTTCGGCTTCCTTATTTTTCTTCTTCAAATTTTAACCCTTGCAGAAACTAACAAAGAGCTAATGCAATCTATTACAGATTCGACGTCGTACCAACTTCAGGCAGTTCGAGGTAGAATTGTAGTACAAAATGTGCTAAACCCCCAATTTTTCAAACTAGAAATCAAAAAATGTATAACAACAAACAGAAGTAAAATAATATTTTTATCAAAAATATTATCAGAGAAAGAAAAAAGGAGCAGCGAAATGATTTACACAATAATGAACAAGACAGCAAACATCGAACAAGGGGAAATCTCATGGTTTCTAGCACAAAATCAAAACCTACCAAATAAATCCCCTAATTTTACAAACTAAAAATCACAAAATATATCATATAATACAAACAACAACAACAACAACAACCCAGTATAATCCCACTAGTGGGGTCTGGGGAGAGTAGTGTGTACGCAGACCTTACCCCTACCCTGGGGTAGAGAGGCTGTTTCCAAATGACCCTCGGCATCCTTCCCTCCAAGAACTCCCCACCTTGCTCTTGGGGTGACTCGAACTCACAACCTCTTGGTTGGAAGTGGAGTGGAGAGTGCTTACCATCAGAGCAACTCACCTTGTCTAATATAATACAAACAAAGTAGAAGCAAACTAATGGGTTTATCATATATATTACCAGAGAAAGAAAATAGAAGGAGCAACGAAATAATTTTTCACACTAAGGAAGAAGAAAGCAAAAATTGAACATTGATAGCAAACATCGAACAGGGGAAAAAACTGATAACCTACATCGGAGATTGCTGTATGTTAGTCGATAATGGTCTTCCTTCACCGGAACAGTATTTTCTCTGTAGTATTTTTGAGGAATGATCAGGGTTTGCCGATGTGTTCTAGGTTGAGGGGTTGAGGAATAGAGAGAGACGATTGTTTTGCTTCTGTTATGATATTTTGCGAGAGTATATACCCGATTTCATACCTTCTTTTAACTTAAAATATATATTAAAGAGTAATTAAAATATTAGTGGGGTCATTTTTTTTGTTTTCCTTTTTTTTTAATAAATATGTAGGAGGGAAGGTAACAACAACAACAACAACAACAATAACCCGGTATAATCTCACTAGGGTAAAGAGGCTGTTTCCGATAGACCCCGGCTCCCTCCATCCAAAAACTCCTAACCTTGCTCTTTAGGTGACTCGAACTCACAACTTCTTGGTTGGAAGTGGAGAGTGCTCACCACTAGAGCAACCCACTCTTGTAGGAGGGAAAGTAAGGAGGGAAAAATAAACCGTCCCAATATTCTTTTATTTTACAAAACCGTTTTCACAAACAACCCTATTGCATTGCATGTAAAAACCGTCTCTATATCTTTACTCACGGTGACGGTTACTACACTATTGGAACGGTTATTCTTCAGAAGTGTGCCAGAAGCCTTTTGACTCTATTGGGACGGTTAAAACCGTTCCAAAATATGACCTACTGTAGCAGTTCCAAAACCGTTGCAAAACAACCGTTCCAATAAATTCGTTTTCTAGTAGTGATAGCTCTTTTCAACTCCATAAGCCTTGAAGGATGCCTGAGTTTTAAGAAGTTGCTCCAATGGCACTTCTTGTCTCCTTTTGATCTTTTCTTCGTGGGCATGTAATGAGCCCTCCAATTGTTCCACCATCATAGAATCTAAATATTTAGACTCCTCAATAGCACACATCACAAAATTAAATTTAGGTGTTAAAGTGCAAAGGATCTTTTCTACCATACCGACGTCTTCTATGTCCTTCCTGTATCTTCTTAATTGATTTACAACAACCTTCATTTTTGAAGAATAATCCGAAATGCATTCGGATTCTTTCATTTTTAAAACTTCAAAATCAGCCCTTAGAGTTTGAAGTTTTACCTTTCTCACCTTGTCAACTCCTTGAAGAGAATTTTGTAAAATCTCTCAAGCTTCCTTTGAGGTGGTAGCATCTGCCACCTTCTCAAATATGGCATCTTCCAAATATTAGTGGATGAGCGTGAGGGCTTGTTGATCCTTCTTCATTGTCTTTGCCAAGATATCTTTTTATTTTGAGGCAGAGCTTCCTCATTTTCGGGTTTTGCATACCCTCTATTTATGATTTTCCACACATCCTGGGAGCCAAGAATGGCTTTTATGCGTAAACACCATTTCTCATAATTATCATTTGTGAGACGGAGGTGTTGAAAAGACAGCGGACCATTACTCACCATGGCTCTGATACCACGTTGTTGGAAAAAATGATAATTCCGTCCAGGAATAATATTCACGGCAAATAATAATAACACAAGAAAGCAACAACAACACCAACTCTTTTAACTAGGTAAAATACAATACCCGAGCTGAGCAATATTACCACTATAGCAGGAAGAGCCGGTAGTTTAACCAATCAAAATTGATTGGTATTTGACAATTTCAACTAATTTGCCAATTTGCATATCTTGCAAATTGGTTCCACCGCCCAGCTGCAAATCCAACCAATCAATATTTTTTCTCTTTTCTTTTATTTGCTTATTAGTTGAGGTATGGACCCCACAAATGTCTCCCCTAATTTTGATTTTTCTTCTTCATTCCAAGTCTTGATCTCAATCTCTGAAAATCTTCAAATTTGAGAGGTTTTGTAAAAATGTCTGCAACTTGATCATGAGACTTCACATATTTGAGTTCTACCTTCTTCTTGGCAATGCATTCTCTGATCTGATCTTTTGTTTCCTGGGCGTGGCGAGACAAAGTCTTCTTAGTCTTCCGCGAGGAAGAGATGATTTGGGATCTCTTGGCTATGTTCTTTTGTATTTTGTTAGAGGAAGGTTGGGCTGTATAGTTTTCTTTGCCATATTTTCGATCGTGTCCTGTTTCTTCTTAGTGCACATTCTGGTCAATTTTCTTATTTTTTGACTTGTGAAAGTTTATTCTTGGCTTAGTCTTCTATGGCAGGGACTGAAAGTTAGTACCAGGAAGCAGAAATATGATAAGGTAAGTGACAAAAAGATGTAAATACCAATAGAGGTACCTACCTCACCTCTTGAATTTTTAGGCACTACTCCTTCTGAAAGTTTTACTGAATAATTTATTTTCATCTTTTCTAGGTGGATCAAATGAGCAAGGATGAAAGCAGCGAAGACACTGCTTAGAGTTATGGGATTGTTCTTGAAAATATTCATATATTGTGATATTTTAGAAATTATTCATTTTGAATGTTGATTGCTTTTGGGAATTATGTATGCTTTTTAATTGTTGGACAATGTTAGAAATTTTACTTATATAAAAGTCTCAAATGCAAATAGCTTTCATAAATTGTTGTAATAGCCTCAATAAACTGTTGCGATAGCTGCAATATATTATTACATTTGCTTCAACAAGTCATTGCAATAAATTCAATTAGCCGTTGCAATAGATTCAATTAGCCGTTGCCATAGCTCCTAATGGTTATTGCAATATGTAGTTCAAACTGTTGCTATTGCATAAAAACTGTTACATAAAGTGATAATGCCATGACTTTGAACCGTTCCACTTGATTAAATAAGCGTTGTGATAGATAACACTTGATCAACCTATAGCAACGATTTACAACTGTTACAGAAACTGTTGCAATAGACCTATTTTCTAGTAGTGGCTTATTCGGCATAACATCGCTTATGGATCGGTCTTCGGGCATGGTGGATGGAATTCCTGCCTTCATCTATTTCAGGTGCTACTCTTTTATGCCATATGGGTTGTGAGACGGCTTGATTATTCACACGAGTGTTGTTATCCTATATAGCTCGTTGTGTTATTTGAGCGAGATGGCTCTCGAGATGCAGGTCATTTATTGCACCTTAGTCGTGCTTGGAATTTCATAGGGCATGGCGCTACCTGTCTCCCGAGGGTTGTGTTTATGCACTTGGCGTGCTTGTGGTCGATATTCGACCATTTCGTTGGTATGAGCATTTTTTCTCGATGGGTATTTCTTTATAGATTGTTATGTGCGGATCGGGTAGCACGCCGCCACAGTTATGATGTTTAGATGGGGATGCATGCCACAACAGTTAGATGTTGAGTACGGTTCCTTATACTTATTTTGTGTGTGTTTGTTTTTCATCTCTAAGATAGGTTCATAGCATTGGTTTGGTTGTTTTTTTCATTGCGCAGGGCGGATAATCTTTATTCGGGTTCGTTATTCCTTATTGGTCATATTCGAGTTGTGGCTTGTTGGAGTATTGATAACGTCGTATGAGATTTTAGAAGGTGTTAGAGGTGGCTTATTGCCCGAGCAGCTTGTACTAGATAAGACGAGGTTGTTGGACCTGGAATTAGTGCAATCAGATTTATATAATGTATATTAGAGGAAAAATATCACTAATCAGTTTAGAATGAGGCAATGGTTCTCACCAGGCAGAGAGACTCCATGAGTTATTGATTTGGTAGGTGGATATGAGTTTCTACACATCTCTTTCATCGTTGCGGTATTGCGAGGGTTGGAATAGGGCTTATATGTGTTATGAGGTATATTACGGGCATCGGCTTCGTGAATTTACAACTATTGTAGTTGGAGGGTGTTATTATGAGCATAAGAATTATGCGTTGCATTGCGTGAGTTCAGCATGGGTGCATGATCATGTTTGGGTACAGTGTGTTGAGATTGATACAGCGTGCGTATGTTAGAATCAAACCTGGTAGAGAATTCCAAATGTTGGAATTTGGTTCTAAGGCTTGTAGGATAAGGCACCACGAAAGATCATCAGTCTGACTTGAGTTAATGTGCTTATATGGAGTGTGGTGGCACGTGTAGGTGCATGAGGTGTTAAACAATGATTTTGGGCAACACTGGAACGGTTCTTAGCACGTTCGAAGACGAACGCATGTTTAAGTGGCAGAAAATGTAACGACTCGGTCGGTCGTTTTGAGCTCTAGCATGTTGTTCGGTGATTTGAGACCCTGAGTAGCTTCACTTCATATATTATGACTTGCACGTGTAGTCGGTTTAGATTTTCGAGAAGATCGGAGTTGGTTTGGAAGATTATTTCTCAATTAGGAAGCTTTAAGTTGGAAGAGTTGACTAAGGTTTGACTTTTGAGTATATGAACTCGGATCGGAGTTTTGACAGTTCCGTTAGGCCCGGATGATGATTTTGGACTTAGGCATATGTCCGGATTTAGATTTGGAGGTTCGTAGGTTGATTTGATGTATTTTGGCAAAAATTGAAAGATTGAAGGTTTAGAAGGTTGATAGATTTGACTGAGAGTTGACTTTATTAATATCATATCCGGATTGTAGTTTCGGGAGTTGGTATAGGTCTATTATGTCATTTGGGACTTGCATGTAAAATTTGAGATTATTCCGGGTTAATTTGGTATGGTTTGACATGAGTTTTAGAAGTTTAAAAGTCCATTAGTTCATTAGGCTTGAATTGATGTGTGATTCATGGGTTTGATATTGTTTGGTGTGATTCGAGGCCTCGAGTATGTTCATGTTATATTTTGGGACTGGTTTGTGTAATTGGACGGGGTCTTAGGGGTCTTGGGTGTGTTTCGAATGTGTTTGGATTGTGTCGCGCTCTTATTTGATGTTTCGATGTCAGCGTTTTTGGCATAAAGGGCTATATTGAGAAAAAGATCTTTAATTTGTGATTAGACTGAACTATTAGATCCGTATCGTAATTACGGAATCATAACAACAAGAATTGTCTAATTTTGAGGTCGTATGAAAGAGTTATGCTTATTTCCGTGTCGGGAAAGGTTGTTGGTTTCTGGTGTGAACTTTTATTCTTCGCGAACGCGAAGAAGGAATTTTGGGTTGACCAGTCAATGCAAAAAATTTCTCTTCACGAACGTGATGGTGTCCCTCGAAGGCGAAGAATAAAAATTACCTGGGCAATATTTTAAATGGGGAGGTCGATCATTTTAGTATTTTGAGCATATCTTGAGTTTCAAAGCTCCGTTTGAGTTGATTCTTATGGCGTTGTTCTCGTCTCAAAAAGGAGGTACATATCTAACCTTTATTTTGATTTTTTCCATGATTATTTCTGTTGGTTATTATTTTTATCCGTGTTTGGATTATGAAAATTGGGATTTTGGACCTCCAAAGTTGAGAAATGGTAAATCCTTGATTTGAGGGTCAATTGATGGACGAAATTAGATGATTTTATGTATATAGACTATATAAGTAATGGGTAATATTTGTTTTCAATAATTTTAGGAATCTGGCACGTGGGTCCGGTGGTTGACTATGTTGGTAAAGAAAAGCACGGGTTTCTATGAGTGCTAGATTTTATTCTATTTATTTAATAAAATTATTGATTTCAAAATTTTAAAATCGATAGTTAAGTGGAGGTTCACGCGTTGGCTTGCCTAGCAGCATAGTTAGGCGCCATCACACCCTATTATGGAACTTAGGTAGTGGCAGGTTAGTATTAGAGTGCTAGGTTCACTTAAGTTTCACGAGTCATGAACAAGTTTAGTAGAGTCTTGCGGATTACTTATCTTGCGGATTAGTTGTTAGGAGAATTTCTCTTCTTTATTCCTCGTTGTGTGGTTCGATTTTATTGAAGCTTATGTCTTCATTTCTTTCCTACTCATTCTTATACGTTGTTTAGTGCCTATTATCAATCGAGCATCGAGAAGTTGTAGTGGTGATGCAGATGTGGTGCAGGATGTTTATCCTTGCGTATCCGGACATACTATTATCGTCGCCTTGTGGAGGGGTGTTCTGTCATTTCAGCCCAGTGTTAGAGTTGCCTACAGTTTTGAGGCTATGCACAGTGTATTGTGATGTTCATACATTATTATCGCGCAATGCTGGTGTGAATGGTATGGTGCATATTTATGTGTCGCGGCAGTGAATGTACCAAGAGGAGGATTTCTCGGTTCATAGTTTAGAGATTCATCATTTAATTCGCAATCAGACTATGAATGTTCAGGCTTTGGTTGATGGAGTAGCGAGATAGGATATTTTCGAACTTGGTGGAATTCTTATTTGTTATATGGTGTCATCATCTTTGTTTGAACGCATTTAGGCTAGTCGATATGATGGTCTTCATTGGTTTGATTTCAAGGCAGGGTGTTGTGAAATGGTACCTAAGTAGTGGGTATTAGAGATGGCGGTGTGTAGCAGCTTCAGGGTCGAATCGGTATTTCTAGTATTTATGGCTCGAGAAAGATGATCTTTATGGAGACTTAGAGTTGGTGGCAATTCATTAGTTTGGATTCTATAGAGATGGATTATGATTTGGGGCAGTATTTTAGTAGCGAAGGATGAGGAAGGGCATGGATGGTTATGTCTCGCAATAGATAAGTTGTTAGCAGGACAAGTACGAGCAGCAGAGATCTAGTAGTTTTCTTAGGAAGTTTGAATGTGACAGGAAGAGTTTGCTTGGAACGTAGAGGGTTGTGTAATCTTGATTATCATTTTGGAATACAACATGACTTTGAGTTTTGGAACGTATTGTTGGACATTCAATTGATGCTAATGGGATGAACGGACTTTCGCAGCTCGCGGATGAGTGTGGAACTAGGAGAATCAGCTGATTTCATAATGGACGTGGTTATGGCTATGTTGTTGGAAGATGTCGGTATGAGGTTACACAGGTGGGCTATCTCCTGTGAGAAGGTTAAGGGTTGCACGACTCCTGATGAAGTTCCTATAAAGAGTTTTGTCTTCTAATCCAATGGGATGCATGTACTGCAATGTGAGCTTGGATCACTTGAAGAAGATGGTAGGACTGTTAGGAGGTCGAGTGTGCGATTGTGGATGATAATTTGGGATGTATTATGATTAGTGCTACAAGAAGTTATGAGAAATTTGGTTGAGCAACGGTGCGAGATCATGGTAACTGAGGATGAGGAGCCATTGTGGGTTTTGGATTTATGTGATTGTGGCTTAAAGCTAAGTGGAGGAGCCTACCGTCTATGATTGGGTCACGTGGTGATGTGCCTTTGTAGTTTCGGGTTATCGGTACGTTGGTGAATTTGTTATTACTAAGGGTGGAAAACATCAGGGTAATTTGAGCAGGGGATTTGACGAATGTGATCTACAAGGGAAAGTATTCATCCGGCTGCTTCATTGGAGTGATCATGTGCTAACGGAGCACTGGTGGTTTGGTTATATAATCGGGACTGGACTAGAATGGGCGACTATCAATAATAGTTCTAGTGGATTCGAGATTCTAGGTGTGGTGCTTAAGATTTTTAGGTTTGTTATGTGGTTGAGGATTGGGTTTTGCAGTAGAGTGTAAAGGTACTTGGAGCATTTCTATATTATCAATGGGTATGCGGTGCAGTGTTAAAAAAGTGGGAGAAACAACTTTGGATTCACGGAAGATCTAATCAGCACAGTTGTATCAGTTAGAGTTACTATTGACTGCATGAACATGGTATGAAATAGCTTATGTGTATTGAAATGATGTGGTCTTGTGATTTGGGTCACTCGAGATGAGTATTGATTGGGATCCATTATGTAATTGAATAGAGGTATTGATTCTGAAGGCAAGTCATGAAGAAATTGAAAGAAGCTAAATCAACCTAGTAGTGGTTTGGATCGACATGGTTAAGGAAATGATCAGTTCATTTGGTGTGGTAAGGCAATATAGGTATTTCGTGGCTGTACGTGCGGGCTTTACAATCTATGTAATTTGATTAATTTGGAGGTATTTGATTAAGATGGTTTTGATTATGTATAAATGGGTCCCAGAAGAGTTATGGCAATTTAGAACACGACTTCAGTTCTATGTCTTTTGCGGCTATGGGAAGATGGTTGTGTGTTATGATTCTTCTTCTAAAATGAGTTAAGTGAAAGGCTCTAACCGATGAAGTATTTATTCTACTAGTGGTCCAGGAGTTATGATGAAATTCTTGTACTCTCACGTAGTAGCATGATAGGTGCAGTGAGCGGTATGAAATTGGAATTTAAGGATCAAGATTGCGATCCAGTTTTGACAGGACTATCACGAGCTCGAAAGAGCTGTTGGTGTTATTTTTGTGTCACTGAGAATGGTGTTCTTTGAAAAGGTATTGTGTATTAATTTATGGATTCTTGATTTGTATTACAATAATAGTATGGTTGGTAGCCACGGATGTGCAGATTTTGCTACTTGGTGCGGAAGGTCATAGGAGTATCTCCCGCGAGATTATTGTATAAGCTTGACGTGTCAACCATTTATGTGGTAGAGATTGAAATCAGGTATGGAGATTCTAGTATTGTCGCTGATGGGAGAGTATATGTCTGAGAGGCGCTCTATTTCTTTGGTTGCGGATTGTTTTGTTCCAGATTGGACGGTAGATCGTATGTGCCATGAATAGGGTCATTGTGGATCTTTGGAAGGTTATTGGCCCATTTTGGGATGATCGGTATCGGCTTGAGGTCCATTGGTAGGCCTAATGTGAATGTATATCTTATACTAGATCAGATATGCTTATTCGGCATATCATCGCTTATGAATGGGTCTTTGGGTGTGGTGGATGATATTCCTGCCTTCATCTATTTTTGGTTCTACTCTTTTATGACATATGGGTTGTGAGACGACTTGATTAGTCACACATGTGTTGTGATCCTGTGTAGCTTGTGATGCTATATGAGCGAGATGGCTCTCGAGATGCAGATCGTTTATTGTACCTTAGTCGTGCTTGAAATTTCAAAGGGCATGGTGCTACCTGTCTTCCCAGGGTTGTGTTTATGCACTTGGCATGCTTGTGGCCGATATTCGGGCATTTCGTGGGTATCAACATTTTGGCTTGATGGGTATTTCCTTATTGATTGTTATGTACGGATCGGGTGGTACGCTGCCATAGGTATGATGTTTAGATCGGGATGCACACCGCAATAGTGAGATGTTGAGTATGGTTCCTTATACTTATTTTGTGTGTTTTATTTTTCATCTCAGAGATAGGTTCATAGCATTGGTTTGGTTGTTTTTGTTCGTTGCGCAGGACGGATAATCTTGAATTCGGGTTCGTTATTTCTTATTGGTCATATTCGAGTTGTGGCTTGTTAGTGCATTGACAACGTCGTATGAGATTTCAGATGATGTTTGAGGTGGCTTATTGCCCGAGCAGCTTGTACTGGGTGAGACAAGGTTGTTGGGCCTGGAATTAGTGTAATCAGATTTATATAATGTATATTAGAGGGAAAATGTCACTAATTAGTTCAGTATGAGGCAATGGTTCTCACGAAACGGAGAGACTCAATGAGTTATTGATTTAGCAGGTGGTTATGAGTTTCTACACATCTCTTTCATCCTTGCGGTATTTCGAGGGTAGGAACATGTCTTATATGCATTATGAGGTATATTATGGTCATCGGCTTCGTGAATTTACAGCTATTGTGGTTTAAGGATGTTATTATGAGCATTTGAATTATGCTGTGCTTTGCGTGAATTCAGTATGGGTGCATGATCATGTTTTGGTACAACATGTTGAGATTGATATGACATGCGTATGTTAGAATCAGACCTGGTAGAGAATTCTGAATGATGGAATTTGGTTCCAAGGCTTGTGGTATAAGGTAGCACAAAGGATCTTCAGTCTGGCTTGAGCTAATATGCTCATATGGGGTATGATAGCATGGGTAGGTGCACGGGGTGTTAAACAGTGATTTTGGACAACTCTAAAACAGTTCTTGGCACATTTGAAGACGAACATATGTTTAAGTGGGGGAAGATATAACAACCCGACCGGTCATTTTGAGCTTTAGCATGTCGTTTGGTGATTTGACACCTCGAGTAGCTTTACTTCATGTATTATGACTTGCACGTGTAGTCGGATTAGATTTTCGGGAAGATTAGAGTTGGTTTGGAAGAATATTTCTCAATTAGGAAGCTTTAAGTTAGAAGAGTTGACTAAGATTTGACCTTTGAGTATATGACCTCGGACTTGAGTTTTGACGGTTTCGTTAGGCCCGGATAATGATTTTGGACTTAGGCGTATGTACAGATTTGGATTTGGAGGTCCGTAGATTGATTTGATACTTTTTGGCAAATTTTGGAAGATTGAAGGTTTAGAAGGTTGATAGGTTTGACCGAGAGTTGAATTTGTTGATATCAGATCTGGATTGTGGGTTCAGGAGTTGGTATAGGTCCTTTGTGTCATTTGGGACTTGCATGTAAAATTTGAGGTCATTCCAGGTTGATTTGGTATGGTTCAACATGAGTTTTAGAAGTTTAAAAGATCATTAGTTCATTAGGCTTGGATTGATGTGTGATTCATCATTTTGATGTTGTTTGGTGTGATTTGAGGCCTCAAGTAGGTTCGTGTCATGTTTTGGTACTGTTTTGTGTAATTGGACGGGGTCCCGAGGGCCTCGGGTGTGCTTTAGATGTGTTTGGGTTGTGTTGTTGTTACGACTCGGAATCCCAATCTCGGGGCCATGATGACGCATAACATTTCACTTGCTAGGCAAGCCAATGTTAGATATAGTTATCAATCATTTTTAACAATTCTCAAATTTAATGACAATAATGAAACTGAATAGTCTGAAATAAGGTAATAAACTAATAAGTGACAAAATTAAATTACAAATCCCGGAACTTGTATCACGAATACATGAGCATTTAGAATACTATAGATAATGGTTTGAAATACACATAACTATCTGAGTCAAAATAAACAACTAAAATGAAGCAGAAGGGGACTTCATGGTTGCGGACGTCGTGCAGTTGTACCTCAAGTCTCCTCTGATAGCTCGATCCGAGCAAGTCTGCTGAACGATGCTGGGACCAACTCCGGTATCTGCACAAGACGTGTAGAGTGTAATATGAGTACAACCGACCCCATGTACTCTGTAAGTACCGAGCCTAACCTCGACGAAGTGGTGACGAGGCTATGGCGCGTCACTTACATTAATCTTTATGCGATAACAATAATAATAGAAAAGACAAGAATAGAAGTAAAGCAGTTAATTCATAACAACGAACTCAAATCCAACTAACAGAGAGTCCAGAATAATAGGTCATATAGACTCATCTCAATTACCGAGGCAAAACCAACAATAACAACAAATGTAACTTCATACATTCCGTTGTGGCGCGCAACCTGATCCCACCATATCATCATCTGTCAATATCATAACCCATCCTTATTCTGCCATTTCAATTCATTACCTTTTAATTTTCGTTGCGGCGTGCAACCTGCTCCCCAAATAATTTCAAGCAACAATAGCAATTCAGCAACCAAAAATCACCAGGAGTTCTACATCAAGAGAGTAAATGTACGAAGCAATGGAGGATAACATGATAATCAAATAATCTCGAAAAACTCGGATGTCTCAACTTTACCAACTCCATGATGTCTATCCATTTAACAAGTCATACAAATAAAATTGCATAATTAAAGACAACAAATGTCACGAAACTATAAGACAAACAAGACATTGGACAATTTAAATATACAAGGAAAACAATAAGAGGCAAGTAGCAATTAAGCATGAAATTATGGAAGGGATGGACAATTAAATACAAGTATAACAAAATGACAAGTAACAATTATCGCATGGAAGTCAAATAAGCATGTACCAATTAAGGCACGTAGCAAGATATACTATGAAGTAACGAAAGTATGGAAACAAATTATACAACGGCGCATATACGCTCGTCACCTCGTATATACACCGTCTCTCCTATAATGCATATAACAAGAAGTTCAAGGATCCCTAATTCCCTCAAGTCAAGGTTAGATCCAACACTTACCTCGCTCCGCAGCTCAAGCAATCACTCAATCATGGCCTTGCCTTTTGAACAAGCCTCCAAACCAACCAAATCTAGCAATTTATTAACCAAATGATTCAAAATAAGCTTTAGAAATTACCCACAAATGAAAGAGGTTGAATTTAGATATTTTTTGAAAAAGTGAACAAAACTCAACCCCGGGCCCGCTTGGTCAACATCAAGATTCGGACCAAAACCCGATTACCCATTCACCCTGAGCCCGGTTATGTAATTTGTTTCGAAATCCAACATTAATTCAAGGTCTAAATCCTAATTTTATAAAATTCCCTAATTCTACCCAAATCCCTAATTTCTACTATGAAAATCCTAAATTTGATGTTGAAATCTCATGAAATGTAATAGGTAATTGAAATGAAATAGATTAAAGTCACTTACCAATGAATTTAGGAAGAAAATCTCTTGGAAAATTGCCTCTAGGGTATTTAGGGTTGAGAAAATATGAGAAATGAGCTAAGTCCCATTTTCGCCTCTTTTACCCAGCTGCGGATGATGTCACAATTGCGAACTTTGCAAATGCGGGAAAGGGGTCAAAAATGCGAACCCTGTCTCAAAAGAGCAGTAGTCGCAATTGCGATATTTTGGCTCGCAAATGCGAGCTTCCACCCTTCGCAACTGCGAGCATAAACTTCGCAAATGCGAAGCAGTCAACAGTGGTCAATGATCGCAATAGCGACCATTTTCTTCGCAATTGTGAAGGTCCACAGTTCGCAAATGCAAACAAAAATCTTATAAATGCGAGGTTCACCCAATCCAGCCCATGCTTGCAAATGCGAGTTAGATCTCGCAAATGCGAGATCTGCAGCAGAGCACCAGCACCAGCTATTCCAACCTTAACCAAACTCATCTAAAACACGTTTGAAACTCACCCGAGTCCCTCAGACTCCAAACCAAACATGCACACAAGTATAATAAAATCATATGAACTTGATCGCGTAATCAAATCACCAAAATAATATCTAAATCTACGAATCATTAATCCTCAAAACGAATGAACTTTCAAAGTGAAACTCAAGAACACTAGAATCACGTTTAAGTGTCTGAATCATGTCAAATAAATTTCGAATTGTACAAAATTTTGCAGACAAATTTTAAATAGTAATACAGAACTATTCCAAGTCTTAATATCAAAATCCGAACTCATTAGCTAAGAAGTCAACTTACGGTCAAACTTAGAAATTCTTCAACTTTCAAAAATGCTAATTTTCGGCAAAATGAGTCAGAACAAGTTAGAGATTTCTGAATTAAATTCCCGGAATACGCCCAAGTCTCAAATTATGATACGGATCTACCGAGACTGTCAAAGTACTAATCCATATCCGTTTACTTAAAATGTTGACCGTAGTCAACTCAAGCCATTTTAAAGGTAAAATTTCACATTTTCTTAAATTTTTCACATAAAGGCTATCCGGAATGGGACACGGACTATACATGTAAATCGAGACATGCCAAACAGAGCTAATCAGGGTCTCGTAATACATAAATAAAGGCTAAATACCAAAATGACCTATCGGGTTATCACAGTCACGCTCTTATTTGATATTTCGATATCGTTTCTTTGGGCATAAAGGGTACTATATTGAGAAAATGACCTTTAATTTATGATTAGATTGAAACATTAGATCCATATTATAATTATAGAACCATAGCAATAAAAGTCATTGAATTTCGAGGTCGTATGAGAGAGTTATGCCCATTGTTGTGTCGGGAAAGATTGTTGGTTTCTGGTGCGAACTTTTGTTCTTCGCGAACGCGAAGAAGGAATTTTGGGTTGATCGGTCAACGCAAAAAATTTCTTTTCGCGAATGCGAAGGTGTCCCACGAAGGTAAAGAACAAAAATCATCTGTGCAGTGTTAAACTATGAGTATTGAAGTATATTTTGATTAGTTTGCACATTGTTTGATTAGTTTCGGATCGTTTGGCATCGATTTGAGGAATTAGAGAGGCGTTGGAGCCGATTATCGGATTTAGGAGCGAGGTAAGTCTCTTATCTAACCTTGTGAGGGGGAATTTATCCCGTAGGTGTTATATATATTATGTGCTAAATGTAGTGAGAGCTATGCACGTATGAGGTGACGAGTGTCCGTGTGTATGCTAGAATTTCTGATTATGTCCGGATAGACTTAGACCCACGACATGCTTTAGCTGTACTATTTGAGTTATTCTTGCATGTTTAAAGGATTTAATTTACATTTAGCCCGAGACTAGACTCGCATATAGTAACAGATTTGCTATTTTAGATACTTGACGAGCTATATGATTAGCCATGGAAATTATACTTTCCTTTACGAATTTCTTCCTCGTTGTGCGTATTCGTCCGATAGGTTTTCTTGAATTTTATAACTCACATGTATATTCGTGAGTGGGGTCAGTGAACCGTCAAAGTTTCATATTCTAATGGGATCGGGTTGAACGCCTCATCAATATTCTTATAGGATCAAGCCGTTCGCCTCGGTAAATTAACATATTCTTATGGGATCGGGCCGTTTGGCTTGGCAGTATCATGTATCATATTCTTATGGGATTGGGTCATTCGCCTCGGCAGGATTGTGTATCACACTCTTATGGGATTGGGCCTTTCGCCTCGGCAATTCTACGAAACATGATAGGAGGCTATAATCCCGTGTTTTAGTCCCTTATTGCACTCTAATTCACTGCATTTTACTTATGTTGAGCTTTAATTAGGCGTGTTTTGCATTTATTGTGTGTTTTATGCCCTGTAGGAATAATTTCAAGCTATGTAGATGTTGTGGCATGAATTCATGCTATTTTGGAGCTTTGAAGTCTGAGTAAAAGCCCAAGAATTAAGTTGGGATCGTGTTCGGGGATCAACGGATGATAATGCACTTTAAGAACGAAACGATGAATCGAGCAGGCATAGTGCGTATTGTCCAGTAAAATGCACATAACTCTTCGCTCATAAATCCGTTTACGCTCCACAATATATCATTAGAAAGCTATTTTAAAGGGATACAACTTTTACGCTTTACGTTTTCCCAAATTCCCAACTTATTACCCAGGTGCGCGATCAAGTGCGCGATCGTGCACCTGGGCACGCACTTGGGGCAGAACAATGTGCAAAATGCACGAGCAGGTCTCAAGGTGTGCGACCACGCATGCCTTGTCCGGGAAAAGTCCTATTTCGCTAAGAAAAGGGTAGTTGTGTTCGAGATTTGTTTTGGGGCGGACTAAATACCCCAAAACACCATTTTTGACATACTTGTGACATACCTTAGACCTAAGTAAGCTAAGGAGAAGAGGGAGAATCAAGAGCACAAGTATTTCATCCTTCCTTCCTCACTCAAGATCGGGGTTTTGATTGTATTTATGTTTTCCTATATTTTTGTTTCATTTGTGAAGAACTTTTCCATGTCTATGGAGTAGAACCTTTTGGGTTTTGATGAATTTGGTGTATTGATGGTTGTTTGTATATTATAACTCTATTTTTATGTATCTGAATCGTTTTTGAAAGATTTAATTATTGCATATATGTTCACTTGTTCTTGTAATCGTGAGAGGCATAACTTGTGATATATTTGCACTATTGTATTGGTTGAGTTCATAGATTCTTCTAAGTAATCGAAAGAGGCTAGTTGAATGCTTGATTAAACCTAGTTAGGATGATAATTGAAAGAGGTTCTCCTAAAGACCGATCCATTACGAATTCTTGCATATCTTCACCGAGCTTAAATTGGTTCATATTGTGAGGTTGAGACTTAATCGAAAGAGGAGTTTATACTAAATAATTGTACTGATAATTAAGTGAATTCGAGAGATTCGCTTGAACATTAGAAGTGAATTATCTAGAGTTAGATCCCGAATAATTATCTTGCACCTATCCTATCAACCCATATTTTCTCCCATTGATAACTTCCTTGCTTACCTTTGTTGCGATTGTCATTAGTCAATAACTTTAGATTCTTAGTTATTTGTAGTTAGAATTCATATATATCTCCATTGGTGATCCTCCTGGATAGCAATCTAGCTACAAACTACGATAATACTGTTTAAATCCAATCCTTGTGGACACGATATTATACTATACTATTTTTGACTAGCGAGCACAATTTAAATGTGTGTTTTGTGCTCATCAAACTTTGGCGTCGTTGTTGGGGATTGGCAATCAATAGTGTTTGAAGTAGTTTGTAGTGCTTATTCAGGAATTAGCTTTTATTTTAATTTTTATTTTTTTTATATTTATTTTTGTTATGTTAATTTCTCTTCAAGATTTCTTTTGTTGAAGAAATCCTGAAGAGAATATTCTTGTTATTGAACTCTAAATGATGTGAAAATGGAGTACAACCAGCCTAAAAAAATGATTGAAGAGTTAGCAACTGAATATTATCAGCGGTGTGCTACGTGTTTTAAATGCGGTAGAAATTATTTATGGGTTGAGTGTCAAGCAGGTAGGTATTCTTCCTATGGTTCATCTTTTGAACACTCTCACTTTGCCTCTAGTCCGTACATGTATGAGGATTCATATGGGTACAATTCTGATTCTGGTTGGGATGAATACCCATATTATGACTGGAATGAAAGTGAAGTGAGATAACCACCTCAAGCGGAGAATGTTAGTTTAGAAGAGCTTATGTATAAGTTCATAAATGAGGTGGAAGAGAGATTTACACACGATGATGAAGCCACTAACAACCTAAAAATGCAAGTGAATCAATTAGTGAATAAACTTAGCTCGTTGCATTGTGATAGTGAATATATGGAAGAGATACCGTGTGAAAATGAGCCTACCCGAGATGATGAACAACTACATAGAGAGTTTTTCACTCTGCAAAAGGACTTTATTTCAACTGAAATGATTGAAAATGAGGTTTTGGTTGATTATGAAGCAATATAAGAAGAGTTCAAACCCCATTCACCTATCTACAATTGCAACTTTTTGTAGAAGCGAATGAGGAACAAATGGTCTTGGACTTACCAGAGGAGTACTCATATGACCCTTCTTCTTCATTTTCTTATTCTAACCTTGATCATATGAATTTTATTTTTAGGTATTTACAGGAATATGCATGAATTGATCTTGTGAATGAATGCATAAACAAGTTGAGGATAATTCTACAAGAACAATCCATCGCTTAAATTAAGGCAAGAAAGAAATAAAAGAGCGAGTCTTTCAAAAATCCTTAAAGGACTTTGGCCTGATAAGCTCCATAAAGAATCCCAAGGAGCGAAAACGAAAAATAAATTCAGAATTAGGGGTGGAGTTCACAAGTTCTCGGAAACGGAAAAAGTCCAGGGGAGTTTTCTTTACCTCTTGCTTTTTATTTATATGTCATGAGGACATGCCACAATTTAAAGTGTGGGGTGAGGATGTAAATATGCAAATAACTGTTTGTTTTCATTTCTGGTGTATTTTCGTTTCTTTTGATTGAAATTTTTAAAGTAAAAAAAAAAACAAAAAAATCTTTAGGTAGTATAATAATTTCCTCTTGGTTTTCTTTGTACCGCGGTTCTTTTCCAAGGGTTTTATTTGAATCAGGTGTAGTTAGTCTTATTTTATTTTTAGGAGTAGGAATTCTTGTGCTGCGATTTGAAATGAAAGCAATATCTCTTAACTGTATTATGCCTTGAGAATAGTAAGTGCTTTAGTTGTGACGCTTAGACTCAGTTTTTGACTCTTGTATAAGCACCTTAAGTTGTATGATCTTAACTTTGCTTAACTGCTTTGACTAGAGTGTCTTGATGAGTCCGATCCTGAGTGAGTATGTGCCATGTATGGGTGAGATTTTGTGTTATTCAGTGCATTGCATTTGATGTCTAGAACTTGTCCCGTGTATTTGCAAAGCGAAATAGTAGTTTATTCAGTCTTGGAAGTGATATAGGCATTTCTTTGTTGAGCCATATATATGTGTTTACCCACCAATTTGTTATGTATATTAGTTAACCCCCTTTGAGCCTATAATCTTATTTCTTTGGCAACCACATTACAAGCCTTACCCATTTATTTGAATTGACCATCTATTTGAACCATTTACCTTTTGTGAGCACTTGAAATTATATAAACTTTGTAAAAGTTGAAGTGTGGGGTAGTTGGTTTGGCTTTTGAATGGAACTATTGAACTAAGGAGAAATGTGCACTATTTTAAAAAAGAAAGAGCCACTTGAATTGAAAAAGAAAGAAACAAATAAGTGTATGATTATGAAAAATATTCCTTGATAGTGGTTACTTGATGTAATTGTGCTTAAAGAAGTAGGGAGTTAATGTATATTGATGTGAAGGTGGAGTTATGGTTTGACATAAGTGTGGGGTTTTGAACGGTCAATTGCATGTATTAAAGTGCTTAGGGAGGTGTAGTCAATATATCCAAATATATCTTACCCGTCCCGTAGCCTACATTACAACCAATTAAAGTCCTACTTGATCCTTGACTGAATAAGCTCAATTAGTAGAGTAGTACGCTAAGGGAAAGCTTATGGTACATCTTTTGTTGCACATGAATGTTGTTCTTAGAGTGAGTGAATTATTCCTATCTTGAGTTCCTAATTGTTCTTAAACTTTATTGTTTGTGGAACTACTCTCTATTCTTGTGTGAGGGCACTTGATTCATGAAAGAATGGTAATGTCATTGACCTCTGTGTTAGAGTAAGTGAGCAGGTTGTGAAAAATGTGTGATGTTGTTGAGTCAACTCTTGAGGCGAGGATGCTATGGTCTTGTGCTTAATCTTTTCTAATATTATTGGTGTGATGAGTTAGGAGAGTTATTTAAAAAGGTCATGTCTATGTGAAGTGTAGTTTGATTGCTCGAGGACAAGCAATGTTTAAGTGTGGGGTGTTGATGATAGGCTATAATCTCGTATTTTAGTCGCTTATTGCACTCTAATTCATTGCACTTTACTTATGTTGAGCTTTAATTAGGCGTGTTTTGCACTTATTGTGTGGTCATGCACTGTAGGAGTGATTCCGAGCTATATAGATGTTATGACATGAATGCATGCTATTTTAGAGCTTTGAAGTCTGAGTACAAGCCCAAGGGTTAAGTTGGAATCGTGTTCGGGGATCAATGAATGATAATGCACTTTAAGAACGAAACGAAGAATCAAGCAGGCATACTGCGCATTGTCTAGCAAAATGCACATAACTTTTCGCTCATAAATCCGTTTAGGCTCCACAATATATTGTTGGAAATCTATTTAAAAGGTATACAATTTTTATCTTTTATATTTTCCCAAATTCCCAACTTACCACCCAGGTGCGCGACCAAGTACGCGATCACGCACCTGGGCGCGCACTTGGGGCAGAACAATGTGCAAAATGCGCGAGCAGGTCTCCAGATACATGATCACGCATGTCATGTCCGGAAAAAGTCCTATTTCGCTAAGAAAAGGGTAGTTTTGTCAGGCATTTATTTTGGGGGCGAATTAATTACCCCAAAATATCATTTTTGACACACTTTTGACATACCTTAGACCTAAGTAAGCTAAGGAGAAGAGGGAGAAGCAAGAGCACAAGGATTTCATCATTTTTTCCTCACTCAAGATCCGGGCTTGGATTGTATTTATGTTTTCCTATATTTTATTTCATTTGTTAAGAACTTCTCCATGTCTATGAAGTAGAACTTTTTGTGTTTTGATGGATTTGGTGTGTTGATGGTTGTTTGTGGATTATAACTCTATTTTTATGTATTTGAATCATTTTTAAAAGATTTAATTGTTGCATCTATGTTCACTTATTCTTGTGATATATTTGTATTATATTGTTGGTTGAGTTCATAGATTCTTCTAAGTAATCGAAAGAGACTAGTTGGATGCTTGATTAAACCTAGTTAGGAGGATAATCGAAAGAGGTTCTCCTAAATACCGATCCATTAGGAATTCTTGCATATCTTCACCGAGCTTAAACTGATTCATATTGTGAGGTTGAGACTTAATCGAGAGAGGAGTTTCTACTAAACAATTGTACTGATAATTAAGTGAATTCTAGAGACTCACTTGAACATTAGAAATGAATTATCTAAAACTAGATCCTGAATAATTATCTTGCACCTATTCTATCAACCCATATTTTCTCCCATTGATAACTTCCTTGCTTACCTTTGTTGCGATTGTCATTAGTCAATAGCTTTAGATTCTTAGTTATTTGTAGTTAGAAATTATATATATATATAATATAGTAATCTAGCTACAAACTATAATAATACTATTTAAATCCAATCCTTGTGGACACGATATTATACTATACTATATTTGACTAGCGCGCACAATTTAAGTGTGTGTTTTGCGCTCGACAAAACACTCTTATGGGATCGGGCCGCTCGCCTCGACATAATCGTGTGAAATACTTGATAAGAAGTCCGCGTACTCATGAGTTTCCTGACTTGAGATATGACCGTTGATTTGGTATTGACCATTATATATTCCATTTGTGGAGGTATCCGATAATTGAGGACTTTGTGTTCACTGTTCAGTTGTAGATTATATTATTTGCCTATATCTGTTCTCACTGTTTACTTACCATATTTAATATTTGTCTACCTTATTATATTTGATTTATTGGACCACTAGTAAGTGTCAATGCCGACCCCTCGTCATTACCTCTTCGGGGTTAGGCTAGATACTTATTGGGTAAGCATTGATTTACGTACTCACGCTACACTTCTGCACTGAATGTGCAGGTACTGAGGCGTGTATATTAGATGGTCATCTTGGCGCAGTGGCGCAGCTGCTAAGGGAACTTTATGATGAGCTGCATTCTACGCTACGATTCACGGCACACAGAGTCTCCATCTTATTCAGTTATTATATCTTGTCTATTTTATATTTTAGACACGGAACTTTGAATGCTAGTAACATCAATACCTAACAACATGTAAACTTCACTAATTATTTCCCTCCCCTTTACAAGAATAAATTGAGTTATAATTCAATTTCCATAGCAATTAATTCTTTGAGGACCAGAGAAATTGGAAGGCTTGTTTGCCTTGAATATTAAGAAACAATCCACCAGTTTTTGCATGCCCTTCACATCTATTATTCACACATCTCTGAGAATCTCTAGAATTATCAAAGAGAATAAATTGGCCATGTAATCCTAATAAAGCAGAACTCAAGCCACAAGTAGCATTTGCAGATTGCTTAGGGTCATTGAATCCCATTGGAAAAGAGTCTTTACTTTTTGCTGGAATTGGAAAATCTCCATTATCAAAACCTTCAATTATACACTGAGTTGCTAAATCAGCTGTCAATACATTGTAGATAAATACAGTGAATTTATAGAATGAACAAATGAACATGAATAATATGTAGTCAAGGGAAGTATCAGCCTTTATATAAGTAGTATAAAACTGTTTACCCGTAAAACGGTACAATTGAATTTATACGTGGTTTCTAGATAAGTGAACTAATTTGATCCTGAAATAATACAATAATTGAAGAAATGTACAATACACAGCCTTAAAATATAGATGAAACAACAGAGATGACAGTTCCGGGAACAGCTATAATGAGATCAAAAAGCGGAAAATAAGATTGTATTAAGTTTTATATAGAATATAGTGTAAGTTTAGCCAAAAAATTTATTTTCTTTACAATGATAGCTGAGCTCACTATTTATAATTATGTCTACGGAAGGAGCACTACTAAAATATCAGGTTTTAGCGACGGACAAATTTTGTAGCTAAACATAGTTTAGCGACGGATTAGCGATGGATTATAAAGAAATTCTGCTAGCTACGAGCGTTTTAGCGACAGATTAGCGACGACGTTCGTAGGTAATTCCAGTTTTGTTTTGTAGTGGAGGTCCTAAAATCGTGCCCTCCTTTAATATCAATTATGAGGGTCATTGATGAAGATGTAACGGTGAACATAAATACTAAATTCTCTGTAACGGGTCGTCGCTCTTAATGTTGCACAATATTTCTTATTAAATGCTACCGGGCGCAGAGCATTTAATACACCTTTATGAACGTTATCTCTTCCGGTGACAAGC
>AWOL01S0174657.1:90714-101018 GCA_000715115.1 Nicotiana otophora
CTGTCCCCGATTCCTCTCCCTAAATATTAATATTACTAAAAGTATTTTCTTTTAATGTTGTAGAATAGAGTACTTTCTTTTTCATTTCAACAAAACGAGTATTTTTTTTGATGATGTAGTACTTTCTTTTTTATTTCAACAAAATGAGTATTTTTTTTTCATGATGTAAAAATAAGTATTTTCTTTCATCTTAACAAAAAAATGTACTTTCTTTTCATAATATAGAAAAAGTTTTTTATTTTTTCATTTCAACAAAAGGAGTAACCATGCTCCCTTAAATTTTCAATTACGCAAATATTAGGATGATTCATGTAACCATGCTCAATTATTGTGGCAAAGTAAAAATGGAGTAAATGTTTCTTAATAACTATCACAAATGTCCAAACCGTCCACTACGCAATGCAAATTTCTAGTACCCTTTAATTTATTGTTAATTTCCTTAAAAAATGGAATTGAATGTATGCACTGAATAAGTGAATTTGTCAATGTCAAGTCTCAAGAGTGTGGGGTATAATAATAATAATAGAAAGAATATGAAAATTATAGAGAGTATGGAACTTGAATTTATTTCATTTTTTTTTCTTTTGGTTAACAATTTTAATTTGGATTGGAATGACAAGTCTCTATTTACTTAAGTCCTATTATATAGTACTGACATCTTTACTTGCTTATGAAAATGGAAAAATGTATTTACTTTGAGGCCACCAAATAGAAGTCAAGAGTTATTTGTCATTCCTTGGACCATCATTGGAGAGAGTTATTTCGTGGACATAAAATGAGTTTTGACCGTATACAGATAGTCCCCTCGTTTCTCGGAAAGAAGATGACGAGAAACAATATGAATTTTCGAACTTCGACTTGGTGGTTGATGATGTCAGCGACGAGCCCAATTGTGACGTATGCGACAAACGTCCCATCGGTCCAGCCAAGACATTAAATGCGCGTCAGTCGATGGTCGGCCACTGCCCGTTTTAAACCGTCGTTGAGAAACCAATGAATAGCCCCCTTCTTTATCATTCCAAACTTTTACTTTCAAATTTAGTTCATTCCAATCTTCATAGTTCTTTGCCTTCTCCAAAGCTCCCTATTTGCAGATTTTCAGATTTCTTTGCCTGTTCTTCCTAAAACACCAAATACTTCCATCTCCATTCTTCTTTGTTCATAAAATCTAAATGGCCCAAACATATAAAACCGTTCCGCGGAAAGAGGCTGCTTCCTCTTCTCGGTCGGCCGGCGAGAAAACAGTAGTGTAGCCACGCCTTGAAAAACTTATTCCCGGGGTGTGTGTTATTGATTCCGACTTTAAGATCGAGAAACCCTCATCGGTTGCTGGCCGATGCGAGGCTGTATCGAGATATATATGCTCGATATCCAAAAACTTCTTGATTTGGTGACGAAAAATTGCAATTGGGAAAATAAAGAGGTTGTGATACCGGCACCGGAGGAAGCGATCACTACCCATGTGGAAAGATACCTGAGTGTTTACACTTATCCTTTCACGCTGAGTCCTCTCGATCCGGTCATCGTCGATTTTTGCAAGAAATACTAGGTGACCCTCGGCCAAATTCACCCTTCGTTCTGGAGGATCGTGAATCTGCTCTGTTTCTTTGTGAGCAAACTCGATGGGCTTCCCTTTACCCTCGACCACCTCGTAAGATTATATAGCCCTCGACTCTACCGAGGTGGGCTGATAAAGCTTCAATGCTAGGCCACCAAGGCATTCACCTTGAGTATAGATGAAGACAAAGATTGGGGTTGGATGGGCTGGTTCGTTCGGGTGATGACCTCGGACCTGATCCCGACTAAGAGCATGCCATTTCCTCAGAAATAGAATATGAAACGTAAGTATGGTCTCATTTTAAATTTTTGTTTGTTGTTTTACTTCTTCACCCTTTCTGATCAGTGTTTTTCTCAATGCAGCCATTGTATGAATGTCGGGTGCGGTTCCCCACCTCGAGAATTGGGTCAGGAGCCTAGTTTCAACGTCAACATACGCCGAAAGCGCATGGCGCGATTTGTCAAAGGGCCAGTGAGAGGCTCGCATTCATGGTAAGCCTTCTTCTTGGCTTACCGATTTGCCTATCGTTCGAGCATTTTTTTCCAAGCATGAGTTTACTTATTTTCTCCTTTTGCAGGTCTCGGAAAGGATGCGGCTATGAGACCCCTGTCCGGTGATGAATAAGCTTTACCGCCTATCTCTAAACTGGCGCATGTGATTAAAAGAAAAAGGGCCTCGAACACCGAGGGTCAAAAACCCAAAAAGAGATTAGCCCGTAAACCCAAGGAGAACATAATCCCACTGACTATAGAGTCAGTCCAAAGACTAAGGGATAATGAAGAAGAAGGTGATTCTGGGTTGGTGGCGCGTGCACGAGCTAGCACCGATATTCAAAAAACTTCAGAACCAATGGGAGTTGATAATGCTCCGTCTATGCTCGATGAGGTCGAGGAGGAGACTCCGACCCAAGTTCCCGAGCTGAAGGGAACTGAAGATGCTTCACCTCAGGGTGTAGAAACCATTGAAGAGGCGGCAGATGCCGATGCAGAAACTGGTCTTGAGGCTTGTCAAGACAGAGGCAATGCCCCAAAAAACCTACTTGGGGCAATAGAGATCGTGGATTCTCCCTCGTTTCCTTCATTTTCCCAGTCGATGATACGTGATGATCAGGCCGTGGAGACTTGTCACGGGGAGGGAGCCAATGGAGAGGAAGATCCTTTTCGTGGTTATTTTGTTGGGGTAGAAGATGCCACCGGTCTGAGTGATTTGGTGGCCCCGAAGAAGAGCTGGGGCAAGGCGGGAGTTTCTTGTCTTTTCAACGAAGCTCAACAGGCCCTGAATCTGGTAAGTTCATTTTCTTTTTATATATTTTCATACTTGTAGTTTTATTTCCTTGCATAATTCCTTCTTTCTATTTTTGTAGGCTTCTGTGCTTCATCATGAGGCGTTTCTCTGATCCTATGGGGAGCTGAGTTGGTAGAAGCTGAAATTCGAGGGCTTACTGAGGAGAGAGATGCCTTCAAGCTTCTTAGTGAGCTGAGAGAAGGAGAAGCAATCTCGGGTACGAAGGTCGGCGTTCGAAGCACCGTCCGTAAAGAGGGTCCAGACTCCCGAAGATGTACCTGCTTTTATCAGTAGTTCTTTTTCAATCTCGGGTACGAAGGTCGGCGTAAAGTCAGCCACGAAGTTTGCCAAGATTTGAGATTTGATGGCAGTTTGGGGTCGATTTGGCCAATCGACCCGAAAGCTTGGGTTATTTCGAAGAGCATAAGTTGTTACAAAACATACAGGATGATATTGGAAATATGGTTTTAGTTTCCTAGAAGCGCTTATTAAAGCAAGCGCTAATTTTTCTAAGAGTGGATATCTAGTTTCGGCCTCGCCTAAGGTCCGACTGACATAATAAATAGGCAATTGCGTACCTTGTTCTTTTCAAACCAGGACTCCACTTACCGCTATCTCCGAGACAGCTAAGTATAGGTAAAGTTGTTCGTCCACTTTCTGGGTATGAAGCAGCGGCGGGCTCGATAAATACCGCTTTAGTTCCTCCAAGGCCTGCTGACATTCCGGAGTCCATGCAAAGTTGCTCTTCTTCTTAAGTAGTGAGAAAAATCGGTGGCTCCTATATGAGGATCTCGAAATGAATCGTCCTAGGGTAGCTATCTGTCCTGTTAGCCTCAGTACGGCCTTTACATTATCTACTACCATGATATCCTCGATAGCTTTGATTTTATCGGGGTTGATCTCGANGAAATGAATCATCCCAGGGCGGCTATCCATTCTGTTAGCCTCTGCACGACCTTTACATTATCCACTACCGTGATATCCTCGATAGCTTTGATTTTATCGGGGTTGATCTCGATTCCTCGATTGGACACCATGAAATCAAGAAACTTGCCTGAGCCAACCCCGAATGCACATTTTTTGGGGTTGAGCTTCATATTGTACTCCATCAGTATATCGAAAGTTTCCTGCAAATGCTTTAAATGGTCCTCTGCTCGCAGGGACTTAACTAACATGTCATTAATATAAACTTCCATTGATTTTCCTATTTGTTCTTCAAACATTTGGTTTACTAGGCGTTGATAAGTTGCACTAGTATTCTTTAGACCGAATGGCATTACGTTATAATAGTAGGTACCGTACTTAGTGATAAACAAGCTCTTTTCCTGATCCTTCGGGTTCATCTGTATCTGGTTGTACCTGGAGTAGGCATCGAGAAAACTGAGAGTTTCGTGGCCGGCCGTGGCATCGATCATACGATCGATATTAAAGGAAAAGAATCCTTGGGGCATGATTTATTCAAATCTTTATAATCTATACATATTCTAAGTTTGTTTCTCTTCTTAGGGACTACCACCATGTTTGCTAGCCATTCGGGGTATTTTACTTCTCGAATGGATCCTATTTTGAGAAGTTTGGTTACCTCGTCCTTGATGAAGGCATGTTTGGCCTCAGACTGGGGCCTTCTTTTTTTCTTTATCGGGTGAAATTTCGGATCCAAGCTTAGTCTATGAGTGGTAATTTCCAGTGGGATCCCTGTCATGTCAAGATGGGACTAAGCAAAACAGTCCATGTAAGCTATAAGAAATTGAATAAGCTTTTTCCTGAACTCAGGATTTAACCCCGTACCCAGGTATACCTTTCGCTCGGGCAGATGTTCGATTAGCATGATTTGCTCCAGTTCTTCGACCATTGATTTGGTAGCGTAGGAATGATCGGGGATCACGAAGGATCGAAGGATCCCATAATCATCATCTTCATCAGTCTTTTGCTTCTCTAGTTAGGTCGAGGCTGACGTTTGTGATTGCTATTTGGTATTCCGTTTTTCCTTCGAATTTGATCACTTTGTTGATAAGAGTGATGATATCGGAATCACTTCATCGACGGAAAATACTTCCTTTGCGGATGGTTGCTCCCGTAGACTGTTTTGATTCCCTTTGGTGTTGGGAATTTTAGAACCTGGTGAAGGGTCGAGGGTACTTCTCTCATGTTGTGGATCCACGGTCTCCCGAACAGGACGTTATACCTCATGTCACCCTCGATCACATGGAACATCATTTCTTGGATGGTCCCGACCTCGTTTATTGGCAGAATTATCTCGCCCTTAGTAGTTTCACATGCCATATTGAATTCGTTTAGTACCAGGGTTGCGGGCACGACATGGTCCTGTAGACCCAGTTGCTTTACGACCCTCGATCAATGATGTTGGCCAAACTACCTGGATCAATTAACACATGTTTAACTTAAATTTTATTCATAAGTACAGATATTACCAGTGCATCGTTATGAGGCTGCATGATTCATTCTGTGTTTTCGTCATTAAAGGACAAGGTTCCTTTAGGTATGTAATCCTGAGTTCGAGATCGTTTCTCTCTTATAATCGACATCTTAGTGCATTTAAGTACTGGCCCCTAGGGGACATCGATCCCTCCGATGATCATGTAGATAATGTATTGTGGCTCTTCTTGTTCTTTTTTTCTATTGAACTCTCTGTTTTTGAAAAGGTTCTTGGCCCGGTCACTTAAAAACTCTTGAAGGTTCCCTTCATTGAATAACCGGGCTACCTCATCTCTCAACTGCCTGGAATCTTCCATTTTGTAGCCATGAGTGCCATGATACTTGCACATTTGATTGGAATTTCTTTGGGCTGGATCAGACTGCAGAGGTCGAGGCCATTTAATATCTTTGATACGTCCGATAGCCGACACGATAGCGGATGCATCAATGTTGAAGTTATATTCTGATAGCCGCGTTGCTTCCTTAGGTCCGGCATGCCTGTCGAAACCATTCTTGTTCATCATCCCTCGAGACCCTTGGCCTCGATCACTCCTCCTTTTGCCTTGTACGGAGTTGCGTCCTGGTTCGCTACCCCTACGATCTCCATTATACGGCCGGTATCGGTCCCTGTTCGACCTCATTTCTCGGCCAATATCCCTTTTAATAACGGAGCCAGAACCCAAATGGTCGTCTTCGACTCTAATTTTCGATTGATATCGATTGTGTACATCGACCCAGGTAACAGCTGGGTACTCAATCAAGTTCTGCTTCAACTGCCGTGAAGCCATTAAGCTTCGTTCGTTCAGTCCTTGGGTGAAAGCTTGAATGGCCCAATCGTCCGTTACCAGTGGTAGATCCATTCGTTCCATTTAGAAACGAGATACAAACACTCTTAGCATCTCGTTATCTTTTTGCCTTACCTTTAAAAGGTCCGACTTCCTGGTCTCGGCCTTCATGGCTCCAGCGTGTGCTTTTACAAAAGAATCTGCAAGCATGGCAAAAGAATCGATAGAGTTAGGCAGTAAATTATGATACCGTATCATTGCTCCCTTTGAAAGGGTTTCCCCGAATTTCTTTGATAATACGGATTCGATATCATCGTCCTCTAGATCGTTCCCTTTAATAGCACATGTGTGAGAGGTGACATGTTCGTTGAGGTCGGTCGTTCCATTATATTTAGGAATTTCGGGCATGCAGAACTTCTTAGGGATCGGGTTGGGAGCTGCACTCGGGGGGAAAGGGCTTTTGCACGAACTTTTTGGAATCCAAACCTTTCAATATTGGTCGTGCCCCCGGGATCTGATCAACCCTGGAGTTATAAGTCTCTACGTTTTTGTCACTTGCTTCAATCCTCTTTTCTCCTGACTCTATCCGTTTTATCAGTTCTTCGAGCATCTTTATAATTTCAGGGTTAGTCCCCGATTCCTGTTCATTTGACCTTGCTATAGCTGGCCCAGTTCTGTGAGTGACTTCTTGGGGTGGACCAGGCTCGGGCCTGCTCGGTGCCTAGGTTTGGCTCTGCAACTGAGCTATCGCTACCTGTTGAGCTTGCAACATTTCAAAAATCATGCGCAGGTTGATCCTATCTTCTCCAACATTTTGGGTTTTTTGAACAGCAGATCAAGTTCCACCATGAATGTTGTTTTCGAGGTTTGAATATTGGTTCGCCTCAATGGCCACATGTGAATTGGATCTACATCCCGAGTTCCAACGAGGTCAACGAGTGGCCTTTCATCCTCGGGTGTCAGGTTGTTATTCTTATCTTGAAGTCCAGCTTCGTTGTCGATATGTAGGGCCATTAATTGAGAGTTCGTTATTTTAACCTGAAATCAAAGATACTTCTAAGAGCAAGTGTAAAATAGTGCATTTTACAGAGATTTATACCAAATAACCACTATTATCCTTAGCCCCACAGTGGGCGCCAAACTGTTTACCCGAAAAACCGATAGAGTTGAATTTAGACGTAGTTTTAAGGATACGTGATATAAATTGATACAAATCGGAAAAGATGTGTAAATGAATATCAAAATTAGTTATAAAAGAAATGAATAAAAACCAACTGAACTAGTTGACCTAAGCCTTCAACTTTTATCACCTCCAAATTGAGTGAAGAACGACTGGTAGAAGAAACAATATGACTAAATATCAAAAACCCAAAAAGGATAGTGTTTTCTCTCTTTTCTATATATCTGAGAATCAATGATGTAAACAAATATGCCCGTTGTACAGATGATAACCACTCTTAATACCGTAGGGGAATCCTACTTTGGATACAATTAAAAATACATAGTGGGGATCCCATGATAGATTAATTAATTAGTTTTTCCTTGATTCAAACCGTGATTTCCGCCGAGATTCTCTCTCCAAATGCGGTTATCCGACTTTTTTGTTTCTTGGCTCGATCTCAATCTTGACCGATCTCAATCTTGGCCGGTCTCTAGGTTTCGAGATCGACCTTGACTCGGTCTCGATCTTGGCCGATTTCGGTATTGGTCGATCTCTGGGTCTCGAACGCGATCTTGACTCGGCCTCGATCTTGACTTAGTCTCGATATTGATCGGTCTCTGTGGCTCGAGCTCGACAACCTAACTTCGTACCATGACTCGATATTACAATGATGAACCTTGGGCCATCATATTTCAATCTCGATTAGTCATACGAAAAAAAGACTCAGTTTTGACCATATACAAATTTTCCTCGAGATTACTCAAGAGTGCTTAGGTATCGGCCAACTTTTTTTAGCGATCAAACACATCATAAGAAAGTTTGCTTCATCCTTTGATCGAGAAGTACACTGTTGCAACCCTTGAATCAAGGCAAACAACTTGAGAACCAAAATCAAGGATACTCAAAGTTGTCTCAAACATTCATCAATAAAATATTTTTTATACTCCCTCCATTAACTTTTACTTGTCACATTTTGACTTTTCACGTCTCTTAAGAAATAATAAATAAAGTGCATATTTTACTATGATACCCATATTAAATGATACATATTTTTAATGATTTTGAGAAAATAAGTAATTAAAGTTGTGGGTATATAAGAAAAAGGAAATTGTCTTATCTTGATATACTAAAAATGACAAGTAAAAGTGAAAATCTATTTTAGAATACCGGACAAGTAAAGGTGAACGACGGAAGTATTTATTTTGTGTTTGCACTTACTTAGTTTTTGATTTGCATTTTGTCACCAACATTAAAGAAAGGTAGAAATTTTAGGAATAATATAGAGAGGGACACAATTATTCGTTACAAGGACATTTGGATCCTAATAAAAGCAATTTGTTAGAGGTTCTCTAAAATTTGACAGGGGAAAAAACATAATTAGATAATATCTAAGAAAATTTTACAAAATCCTAGCAACAATAAGTAATTAATAAATACAACAACTAATTATCTATATTTCTGGCCGAAATATTTAAAGCTACACCAATTCAATTCCTAAATTATCGCCCATAATATCATATCATCTTCCATAGCGGCTAAGTATAATGATGGCAAGACATAGCATATAAAAATCAATAATTATTTTACCGAGAATCTATAATGCATTATCAAAATTGACACCCCATTCATTCCTTTTATATGTCTTTCTTCCACAACGCAAACATAGACTACAATCATCTATTTATACTTCAATTATCATATATTGTTGTTTCATAACCTAATAAATAATTAATTTTATTAATAAATATTCCTGGTTTAAAACAATTATATCTATATATATACACAGACTCTATTATTTACATATTACTATTATATATATTTATACATATATAGTATATTACTATTAACTACATCGTTATAAGTGGTATATCCATACTATACAATAATTTGAACATTAGTTTTTAATCATACATTGATTGATTAGATGAATATATATACGATATATATTCAACGTATACTAAATTTCATAGTTTGCTTTGACATATATTTAGTAAATACGTGATGAATAATATTGTTATATGAGCATATTAAAAAATATATACAACTTACTTTTGGAGTATATTAAATTATCGGACAACAATTCTCTTTAATACGAGTACAAATGATTTTGTTTGTTACAAAACATATATATAGAGTGGTACACAATTAAAATACAGAAGATATTTTCAAAAACTACATTTTGGTAAACAGTAATAATACATAAGATTATAATTCAACCACTTCAAATATACATAGTAATATTTATATAATCGAAGCAAAATTCTTGAACAAAATCTTCAAAGGAATTGAAAAATGATTGGGGTCGTTTTGGTGCTCGCATGCATCCTTCTATTAATTTGAACTTTTGAGAACCAAGACTTCTTTTTCTTTTAGTTTTCTTCTCTCTAGTCTCGATCTATCTTTATTTTTTGTTTCGTGCGAGGCCTGTTACTGAAAGGCAGTCATGGTTTCGTTGTTTCTTTTTTCTCTTGCGAGTCTGCTGAGATTTAGAATAGAAAATAAAAGGAAAGAGAGTGTGAAAAGATAAATATGGATCCCATGATTTGTGCATTCTGTTACTCATTAATTGTGTGCATAAATTTTGCAATATGCTAATATTGTAAAAAACAAATACTATTTATGAAATAAACAAGAAATGATATCATTTTCTTAAATAGTTTTTAAAAGATGCTTAGCCATGTGTTTTTCTCAATTTGGTTGATACAATAGCGGTTCAGAACATGAGGGTGTTGGGTTGTCGTGGGATGGTTATGATTCTCTATCGTTAACCAAAGGTTTGAGCCTTAAGAATAGATATTTTTATGGTAAAGAGTGTTTTACATCCTCAACAAACATGCTCGGCGTGAACTCGGACTAATCATGTCAGTAGGGCATCGATACTGGATGGTTAAACAAAAAAAAAAATGAAATTCTAATATTAGAGAACTGAATGGTACATATATAGTAAATTGATAACTGATGGAAAATTCTAATCTAATAATCAAAATTTCATACTATTTTCAGTCACGAAACATTAAATGCTAGTAACATCAATAACTAGCATGTATACTTCACTAATTATTTTCCTCCCCTTTACATC
>AWOL01S0174680.1:0-23723 GCA_000715115.1 Nicotiana otophora
GGGGCAAGTTCTAGACCATTCGCGCGGATACTTGGACTAGCAACAATTCATCTCACCCCTCACACAATTAGATCAAAAGAGAGGATAGAGTCGAGAGCCTACAACAACCACACTCAAGTTTAAATATCACTATGGTCCAATAAACCACTCGATGATTGCCAAAGTCAATTCAAGAGTCTCAAAGTCACTAACTAGAGCTATTTTCTTTCAAAAACCTTGTCTCTAACCATAAGCACGTAGTTAAGTGTGTTGGTACCAAATGAAGCATCATTAACTCTTTTTCGAGAACGACTTGATTAGTCTTTTTTTATTCATTACTACTACTATTATTATTACCTAAACACAAAAACGAACTCATTCCCTTAAGAAGGTTGTCACGCCATCCATCGTTGGGACGAGTTACCCAGTTCACACAAAAACTACATTTGAAAGGAATTGTGGCGTTAAGAAAACCAAAGGCTTATTATCTACGAAAGCATAAANAATCTGGGCGTGGCGGGAGTGGTGAAAATCGCACGCACTGCCTCAGTAGTGTCGGCAGCAAGGTCTGGCTCCTCAGACTGGGAAGCTGGTGCTACCGATGCAGATGGTGCTGATGGATCCGGGACGGACTGGTGCAAGTCAAGTAGAATATCAAAAGGTAGGTCCCCAACTATAGCAAATCTCTTCACCTTTTTTCTGAGCTTGTCAACTACTTTCTTGCTTGCCTGGGACTTCCTCATCTTCTTTGCTTCCTTTCCCAACTCCCCAATAACTAACTCGTGCTACACCAAGGTGTCCATGATCATCTTCTGGTTATCCATAATCTTCTTAAGCATCTCATCAATTTCATAGGGGTCATGTCATGCCTACATAGTGGTCTGTGCTGCAACAGTACTAGATAAGTTAGACAGCTTTGAAGTAGTTGTCTGCATCCAATTGTTGAAACTCGCCAATGTATGGGAGACTCGCAACGCATATAATAGAGTTGTGGGCATAGGCACTGGCCTCAGAACTGTAGCAAGGGCTGCCCTGTGTGTTGTGGTAGGAGCTGATAATGATGGCGGAGGCATAGCAGCGGCACTGGAAGAGGGCTTAACAGAGGAGTATGGAAGGTCTGATGTCTCAGTAACTACCACTCCTGGCTCATCAGACTGGCATATAGTGGTAGAAGGATGGATTTTCTTCTTTAGGTTGGTCTCATCCATCAGTGAATACCAGTCAAATGGATTCTTTGGCTTCACCTTGGTGTCAAAATATCTCATCTTTACCTTTGCATCAGTGAGGTACTCTGTGATAGTGTTGGGATAAGGGTATGCCGAGCTAGCATGTCGTGCTATCAAGGAAATTTTGGCCGACATCACGGCACCCACATTAATTGGGTACCCAGCCATGATGGAAGCCACAAGAACAACCCGAGGAATAGGAAGATGAGTCTCATTCTGTCTTGGATCCNTTGGCTCGGATCCAGTCTGGTACAAACAAAGGTCTGCCACCCCTTCGCCTTGAAGCTCAATGTTTTCCCTTGAATGGGAACCCCGGAGGTAATCCATGGTGGTGGTGGCCCTAGTAGGACTAAGATCTCAGCCAGCCAAGGTTGGACTTCCTCCTTCATTGCACATTTCTCCAGATACTCCTTTGGCTCCACATCCTCAAATCCCAAGTACGCGTTTAGCGTATGCTGATCAAACCTCACCTTGACGTTGCATACTTTGTTCACCTTCATCCCTTCTTTATGTGAGCAACATTAGCATCGAATTCTTGGACGAGGTATTCCTTGGCATCCTCAACTCTCTCAGTGAACCACATCCAACCCTTCCATGCTCTGAACTGCCTCAAGATCGCCGGGTTGTATTTCTCCGAATCTTTCAATAGGAATTGTCTCTCAAGAGTCAAATACCTCACTGGCCACCACATACGAAAATCTGTGAAGGCAGCCAAGCTGACAAACCTATCCTCACATACCTCCTTCTTCTTTGATCTCTCCACACCCGTGGTTGTACCATCACCCCCTCTACCATCATCGGGGATCTCCTATATAGTCTGTGTCTCGGTGTCTGGTGTAGCTGATGGCTCAAAGGCCTGGCTAGAACTCCCTAACCCCTCGGAGGTGCTGTGAGATGAAGAAGGCTCATCCTGAGCTGGGATCTCCCATGTGGCCTCGAATGTGTGGCTGTCTGGTCCTCCTGAATAGAGGCTGAGTTGCTCTCTAATACTTCCCTAGACGGTACATAGGAACTAGACTCAGAGAGATTTGCACCTCTCCCTATGCCTGCTGTGGCTTTCTTTTTGATGGTCTAAGGCTGGCCAAGAGGTAAGATACCTCTACCTTAACCCCTAGAAGATTCACCCCTTCTCTTTTTAGGTGCGGTCGCAGATCAGCCTCCGCACTGACAAGATCAAACATTAGAGAGTTAGCATTTTGACACTTATTCAATATTCCAAATGTGAAGTCCGCATGAGAAATGTGCAACCACAATGCTCTTCTGCCTTGGCACATAGAAATGTGCAGCTTACACAAATAAAGTGTCGTCCGCACAATTTTGAACACTTAGCTGTATTTTTGTCCACCTTTTTTGTAAGTCACACTTATCCATGTAGCACACTTCAAATCAAGTTAGAACACAAATAACACCTAACTATAAAAGAAAAAGAAAAATAACATGGGTTGCCTCCCAAGAAGTGCCTGATTTAATGTCGCGGCACGACGTAAAATACCCTCAAGTGAAGTGAATGACCGCCACCACGTGGCTATATCCAACCTTGCCCAAGTAGTGCTTCACCCGGTGACCATTGACTCAGAATACTTCAATGGTTTTGTTCTTCAAGTCTAATGGACCAAAAGGTGCCACACCAACAATTTTAAATGGACCACTCCACTTGGATTTTAGCTTCCCGGGAAACATTCTCAACCTTGAGTTAAACAATAATACAAGATCGCCCACCTTGAACTCTTTGTTCCAAATGTATTTTTCATGAAGATATTTCATATTTTATTTGTACATGGACAAACTCACATAAGCATGGTACGAAACTCATCCAATTCATTCAAATATGCAACCCTCAAGTTAGCGGCTACAATCCAATCAACATTCAAATTCTTTAGCGCCCACATTCCATGTGCTCTAGTTCCAACCGGTATGGCGACATTCTGATAGGTGTTGTTTAAGTCATCAGATAAACCCACAATGCATCATCAAGCTTCTTGGACCAATCCATCCGATTAGCATTCACCGTTTTAGACAAGATACTCTTTATATCCCGGTTGGAGACTTCCACTTGCCCATTAGATTATGGGTGATACGGAATCGTGACTTTGTGAGTAACACCATACTTGCTAAGTAAAATGTAAAAACCCTTGTTGCAAAAGTGTGACCCCCCATTGCTTATAATTGCACGTGGAGTACCAAACCTTGTGAAAATATTCTTCTTCAAGAAAGCCACTAAACTTCTCGACTCATTGTTGGGTAAAGCGACGGCCTCAACCCATTTGGACATATAATCCACCGCGACCAGGATGTAGGTATTTCTACAAGAACTCACAAAAGGCCCATGAAGTCAATGCCCCACACATCAAAAATATTAATCTCCAAAATGGTTGTGAGAGGCATTTCATTTTTCTTAGAGATTCCACCGGTCCGTTGACGTTCATCACATCTTTTCACTAACTCACTAGCATCCTTGTAAAGAGTGGGCCAATAGAAACCACAACTAAGCACTTTGGTCGTCGTTCTTGCTCCACCATGATGTCCACTATATGACAAAGAATGACAAGCCCCAAGAATATCACCTTGCTCTTCTTCCGATACACACCTCCTAATCACCCCATCCGTACAAATCCGGAACAGGTATGGTTCATCCAAATAATAATCTTGACAATTTCATTTGAGCTTCTTCCTTTGGCTTGAAGAGAACTCATCCAGAATGATTCCACACACAAGAAAATTTGTTAAGTCCGCGAACTATGGCACCTCTTTCATTGAAATTGCTAAAAGTTAATCATTGGGGAAAAAGTCATTGATTTCAAGGCCATCATGCGGCCTCCCTGCCTCCTCCAAAGGAGATAAGTGGTCCGCCATTTGGTTTTTACTACCTTTCCTATCTTGGATGTCAATATACTATTCTTGTAACAAGAGTACCCATCTCATCAACCGAGCTTTGGAGTCCTTTTGCTAATAAGATAATGAATCACATCATGATCCATGTGGACAATAACTTTTACACCCATCAAGTACGGGCGGAACTCCTCAATTGCAAATACAATAGAAATGAGTTATTTCTCCGTAACGGTATAACTAACTTGGGCACTATTCATGATCTTACTAGTATAGTAGACCGGATGGAAAATATTGTTGATACATTGCCCCAAATTAGCCCCATCCGCTACGTCACTTACATCACACATGAGTTCGAAAGGCACACTCCAATTTGGAGCAGTGATGATGGGAGTAGTTGTTAACTTGAGTTTCAACAATACAAAAGCTCTCATGCAATCATCATTAAAATTAAACTTGGCATCCTTCTCAAGATGCTGCACAACGGGTTCACCACCTTAGAGAAATCTTTGATAAAGTGCCGGTAAAAACCCACATGGCCTAATAAACTCCGCACACCCTTTACCAAAGTTGGGGGTGGAAGCTTAGAAATCACCGCAATCTTTTCTTTTTCAAATTCAATTCCATTCTTTGAGATTTTATGGCCAAGGAAAATACCTTACTCAACCATGAAATGGCATTTCTCCCAATTGAGTACCAATTTGGTTTCTTCACATCTAGCCAACACTTTAACCAAATTTGCAAGACAATCATCAAAAGAATTCCAAACCACCGAGAAGTCATCCATGAAAACTTCAAGGTAGTCCTCCACCATGTCCGTGAAAATAGCCATCATACACCTTTGAAAAGTCGCCGGTATATTGCACAAACCAAATGGAATCCTCTTGAAATCAAAAGTACCATAGGGACATGTAACAGTTGTTTTCTCTTGATCTTCCGAAGAAATGAGAATTTGGTTGTAGCCCAAGTACCCATCAAGAAAACAATGGAAATCATGGCCGGCTAATCTATCGAGCATATGATTTAAGAAAGTAAGTGGAAAGTTATCCTTCCTTGGGGCTTTGTTGAGCTTACGATAATCCATACACATCCTCCAACATGTCATCGTTCTTGTACGATCGGCCATTTTCAATCTCATAAAGGTGGGTCTTGGTTTTCCAATTCCCAAAGTCTTGAAAATCGAATAGCGCATCAAATTTATACTTTCTCCAAGATCACAAAGAGCTTTAGCAAACTCGACACTTCCAATTGTACAAGGAATTGCGAAAGCACCAGGATCCTCCAACTTAGAAGCCATTGAATGAACAATTTCACTCAATTGATGAGTGACTTTGATGGTCTCAAAATTTATTGACTGCTTATTTGTCACAAGATCTTTCATAAACTTTGCATAACCGGGCATTGTTTCCAAAGCTTCGACCAATGACACATTGATTGAAAGACTCTTCATTATTTTAATGAACTTCTGGAATTGATTCTCACCATTTTACTTGGCAAGCCTTTGAGGGTATGGAGGTGGAGGCTTAGGCAATGGTGCCATAGCCTTTTGCACTACCGGCTCTGGTATGTCAATAATGTGTTCCCTAGATGGGTTCACCTCCTCTTGAGTCTCTTCCATACTATCATCAATATCAATCTGAACTTCCTCATTAGGTTGAACAACATTGTTCGGGATCTTTTCTTCTTGCATCACTTGATCATCATCAACAAGCCGCCTTCCACTTGAGGTGGGTGCATTCCCGCCTCTTCCACTTCTTGTGATAACCACCATAGCATGCCCTATATTGTTACCACTCTTTGGGTTTACCACCGTGTCACTTGGTAGTGCCCCCTTAGGACGAGATTTAAAGCTTGAGAGATTTGTTGCATTTGAACTTATAGGTTGTGGATTGATGTATTGTGTGAGGCAAGTTGGGCATCCGAATCGGCATTATTTTCCATCATTTTGCTTGAACATACTTTCAATACATCTCATCTCATTGTTTGAAGAACTTGAACCATGGGAAATATAAGGAGGTGGGTTGCTCGGTTGTTGATACATTGGGGGATTTTGAAAACCCGACCCCCGATTGCCTTGATTGTTACTCCATCTACCTTGATTGTTGCCTCCCCAATTTTCTTGGTTGTTTCCACTCCAATTTCCTTGATTGTTTTTGTTATGCCAATTCTCTTGATTGTTAGAATTCCAATTGCCGTGATTGTTTTGTGGTTTCCATTGTTGTTGATTTTGACCTTGGAAGTTGTTTCTTTGCCCTTGAAAATTGTTCATATATTGCACTTACTCCTCTTGTTCATTATAATAATCTTTCGCAAAACCACGATCATCTTGCACATGGTTCTCCAATCGAGTTTGCATTTGTGGACCCTTGATCCTCCTCTTGTTCAGCAATAGATTCATGCCCTCCATAGCATTGACTTTCTTAGGAGCTTGCACTTGATTTAGTTGGGCCTTTGCTAGTTGAGTCATGGTAGTGGTCAATTCAGAATGACTTGCCCATGGTCTTGCAATTCTTTATGAAGGTGGATCATATTCGGATCACCTTGTGGAACATTGGCTCGGGATTGCCAAGCCGACGACGTTTCCGCCATCTCATTCAAAATTTCACACGCCTCTGCATAAGGCGTAGTCATAAAGTTGACGAGCTTGAAACACACCATTAAATTATGTTCGCTAGTCAAAGATAGTATAGTATAATATCGTATCCACGGGGATAGGATTTAAATAATATTTTCATAATTTATAGCTTGATCACTATCCAAGATGATCAACAATTGAGGTTTATATGATTTTAAACTAAAATTAACTAAGATTCTAGAGCTATTGACTAATGACAATCGAAACAAAGATAAGCAAGGAAGTTATCAGTGGGAGGAAATAGGGGTCAATAGGATAGGTGCAAGATAATTATTTGGGATCTAACTCTAGATAATTCACTTCGTCTCTCGAATTCACTCAATTATCAGTTCAACCGTTCAGCAAAACTCCTCTCTCGATTAAGTTTAAACCTCACACGATGAACCAATTTAAGCACGTGAAGATATGCTAGAATGCATAGTAGGTTGGTCTGTAGGAAAACCTCTTTCGATTATTCTCCTAACTAGGTTTAATCAATAATTCAACTAGCCTCTTTAGATTACTAAGAAGAATCCATGAACTCAACCAACAAAATAATGCAAAGAGATCACAAGTTATGCCTCTCTCGATTACATGAACTAGTGAATATAGATGCAACAGTTAAATCATCCAAAAATGTTTCAATACATAAAACTAGAGTTATAATCCACAAACAATCATCAATACACCAAACCCATCAAACCCTAAAGAGAACTACTCCATAGATATGGAGCAATTCATCACAAATAAAATTAAAGTAATGGAAAACATAAATTCAATCCAAACTCATGTCTTGAGTGAGGAAGGAATGATGAAATCCTTGTGCCTGTGTTCTTCCAACTTCTCCTTAGCCTCCTTTAGGTTGAATATGTGTTAAAAGTCCAGAAAATAATATTTTTTCATGTATTTATACCAAGTAGGGTTAGGCCCAGACAAAATCATCTTTTCCTAGCCGAAATAGGATATTTACTCTGTAAATATTGCACAGGTACGCCGCATGGGGTGAAGTGCCATGCGGGGCATTAGTGGGGGAATCTAGATAGTTGATTATGACAGGCAGCAGAGATTTGGGCAGCCGCAGTGTGCCACTCGCCGCAGTTGTGGACTTTTCACAGAGTACGGATTGAATCTTGATTTTTGACATCCAGACTTGGTCCTCGACCCCCCGAACATGATCCCGGCTTAATCCCTTGGGCCTTTACTCAGATTTCGAAGCTCCAAATCACTCGAATTCATTCTATAACATCTACATAGCCCGGAATCACTCCTACAAGGCATAAAACGCACAATAAGTGCAAAACACCATCAATTAAATCTCAAACATGAATAAAGTACAGCAAATTAGAGTGCAATAAGCGACTAAATCCTGAGATTATAGCCTACCATCAATACCCCACACTTAAACCATTTCTCGTCCTCGAGCAATCTAACTACACTTTATATAGATACGACCTTTTTAACAACTCTAATAACTCATGACACCAAGAATATTTAAAATAGACTAAGCACAAAACCGTAACATCCTAGCCATAAGAGTTGACTCAAAAGCACCATGAATTAACTATAACCCGCTCACTTACTCTAACACAGAGGTCAAGCATTACTTTTCCTTGATGAATTAAGTGCCCTCACACAACAATAGAGAGTAGTTCTACACACAATAGAAATTTAGAACAATTAGGAACTCAAGATAGAAAGAATTCGCTCACCCTTAGAAACACCATTCATATGCCACAAAAGAAATACCATAAACTTACCCGTAGTGTACTACTCTACTAATTGAGCTCATTCAGTCAAGGATCAAGTATAACTTTCGTTGGTTATAATGTAGGTTGCGGGACAGGTAGGATACACTTAGATATAAGAGTGACTACACCTTCCTAAGCACTTTAATACATACATTTCATTGTTCAAAATTCCACACTTATGTCAAACCATAACTCTACCTTCACATCAATGTGCATCAACTCCCTACTTCTTTAAGTACAATTACATCAAGAGTCACCACTATCAAAGAATATTTTGCACTACAATACAACTATTTTGTTTCTTTTCTTTTTCAATGCAAGTGGCTCTTACTTTTTCAAAACATTGCACCTTTCTCCTTATTTCATTAGTTTCACTCAAAATCCAAACCAACCACCCCACACTTCAACTTTTAAAAAGTTCATAACAAATTCAAGTGCTCACGAGAGGTACAAGGTTCAAATAGATGGTCAATTCGAGCAAATGGGTAAGGCTTGTACTGTGGTTGCCAAAAAAATAATATTACAGTCTCAAAGGGGTTAACTACAATATATAACAAATAGATGGGTAAAAACATATAACTGGCTCAACAAAAAAATGTCTGTATCACATCCAAGACTGAATAAAACTACTATTTCGCTTTGCAAATACACGGGGAAAGTTCTAGATATTAAATGCAATGAACAGAATTACACAAAATCTCACACACACATGGCACATAACTCACTCAGGATTGGATTATCAAGACACTCTAGTCAAAGCAGTTAAGCAAAGTTAAGATCATACAATTTAAGGTACATATACAAGAGTCAACAACTGAGTCTAAGCGCCACAGCTACAATACTTACTATTCTCAAGGCATAATAAAGTCAAGAGATATTGCTTTCACTTCAAATCATAGCACAAGGTTTCCTACTCCTAACAAAAATAAAAACTAACTACACCCGGTTCAAACAAAACCCTTGGAAAAGAATCGCAACACAAAGAAAAACCAAGGGGGAATTATTATACTACCTACAAAAGAAAATCTTTTTATCTTTTTCCTTCTACTTTACTCCCTCAAGAAACTCATCGAATGATATCAATCGTCAGGAAAAATCGAAAACAATTCAATTTTTTATAGTTTTGTCTTTCCAATTTTTTCTATCTCTAACTACTATAACTAACAAACAAAAAAACTAAAATACATACATACATACATACAAATATCCCCTACCCCATACTTTAAGTTGTGGCATATCCCCATGACATACAATTAAAAAGCATAAGGTAAAGGAAACTTCGCTGAACATCTAGTCGGGGTCTGAGTCAAAGTCAAGCTCTATTCCTCACCTTGGGACTAATGCTCACATACATGCCGACAGCTTCTTCTCAGCCTTTTTGGGGTACACCCCACACTTATCTTTCTCACTCATTGCAACCTTCTCTTTTGAGCCCTTCACTTTCCACTCAACACTCGAAGCTGATTTTTCTTTTTGTGCCCCCTTTTCTACATTCATATCAAAAGTCATCGTCTCCTCACCCACTCTAAGCATGAGTTTCCTCTTGTGTATATCCAATATTGCTCTACCCATTGCTAAGAATGGTCTTCCTAGTATGAGGGGGGTCTTTTTGTTCACCTCCATATTCACCCCAATAAAGTCTACAGAAAATACTAACTAATCCACCGAACTAACACATCTTCCACTATCCCCTCGGTTATTAAAGTCGTTTCGTCCTCCAGCTGCAAAGATATTGGCACCGACCTTATCTCTCCAATCTCCTTCTCTAGTTTTCTGTAAATAGATAGAGGCATTAAATTAATTGAGGCACCAAAATCACATAATAATTTTTTAAAGTGAATAGTTCCTTCAGAGCAAGGTATAGTAAAACTCCCTGGATCTCCACACTTTTGTGGGAGTTTGTTTTGTAAGATCGCACTGCAATGCTCTGTGAGCTTGACCACTGAGGACTCCTCGATTTTCCCTTTCTTTGTAAGGATCTCCTTCAAGAATTTAGCGTAAGCAGGCATTTGTGAGAGCACTTGTGTGAATGGTAAGTTCACATGAACTTGTTTCAGCACATCCAGAAATTTCTCAAACTGCTTGTCCAACTTTTTTCTATATAGCTTTTAAGGGAAAGGTAGAGCAGGCATATGCTCGCTCTCATCAGATTCCTCACTTCTTGATTTTTCTTCCTTCTTCTTCTTCTTCTCAGTTTTCATCTGGCCTTACTTCTTTTGATCAACATCATTTTTCAGTTGCTCCCCACTTTCTTTTTCAAGTATCATCTCTTTTTGAATCGGGGTAGGATCTTTCAACACTTGTCCACTTCTCAAAGTTACAACATTCACTGTTTCTTTGGGATTCTTTTCAGTGTCAGCGAGGAGAGTGCCCAGAACCCTCTCAGATAATATTGTTGCAATTTGACCCACTTGTCTCTCCAGGTTTCGCAAACCAGTGCTCAATTCTTTGATAGCTTCTCCATGAGCATTCACCCTCTCATCTTTCTTGATAATGAAAGCCTTTATTAGATCCTCTGGACCAGGCAGAATGGGTTGTTGAGGCTAAAATTGTTGCCTCTGCTGATTTTGGTATGCTGGAGCTCCTTATCCCTGCGGTCTAGAGTTATTTTGCTTCCAATCATTCGCAGTACTTCCAGGTGAACTTCATGAAAAACTGGGGTGCCTCTGACCCATTGCATTGAAATTATAGTTTCCCACAGCATTTACTTTCAGAGTTCAATTCCGCTATGTTGACACTTTCGAACAATCTCCTTAAACCTCTCACATGCTTCAAAATAGTTTCAGTATCTTTTTGGCAGAAGTTATGGATTTCTCTTCTATACTTGCCCGTTTTAGCTGAGGAGAAATATTTATCAAATAATTTTCTGGTCATATCCTCCCATGTTCTAATCGAACCTGTGTGTAAACTTCGAATCCACTGTTTTGCATCATCTTTGAGTGTGAAGGGGAATGCCCTCAAGTACACTGCATCTCGTGACACACCATTATATTGAAAGGTGTTCATAATCTCCTCGAAGCCTATTAGATATGTGTTTGGATCTTCGTTTGGCTTCCCTCTGTAGACACAACAATTCTGAAGAGTTTGAAGCAACCCTTACTTCATTTCGAAATTATTAGATGTAATTGGAGGTGGTCTCACACTTGATAATCCTTGATTGTAAACTGGTCTAGCATAATCGCCAAGCGGTCTCCCAGGCATGGGAGCTAGATTTCTGAACTGGTCTGCACCCAAGGGTTGATTTTGAGCAATTCTACGACCCCTCTCATCTTCGTAGATAATCTGTGCATCTCTAATAGTTGCTTCTTCAGTATCCCGTGTAGCTTGTTCTCGTCGTTGGGTTTCTTCTCTCGTAGCCAAATCTACATTATCATCACCGCTTCCAGCCAATAATCTTTGGTTGAGGATTGCCCAACCTTTTCTAATGTCTTAGTGAGATTTCTTTCCTTCCTCAGCTATCGCAGTTGTTTTTCAATTTCTGGCGCGTATGGTAGCACTTCCTTCGCAGAAGCTCGAGTCATGCACCAATCTTAACCTGTAACCTGCACATAGTCAAAGAACACCAAACGTAAAAAGAGAAAAATAAAATTAAATAAAAAAAATTCCTAAATTAGCACTACAAACTACTTCAAACACTATTAATAGTCAATCCCCGGCAATGACACCAAAATTTGACGAGCTCCAAACACACCTTTAAATTATGCTCTCTAGTCAAAGATAGTATAGTATAATATCGTATCCACAGGGATTGGATTTAAACAGTATTTTGTAAGTGCTAGATGTATCGCTATCCAAGATGATCAACAATTAATATTTATATTATTTTTAAGTAAAATTAACTAAGAATCTAGACCTATTGACTAATGACAATCGAAACAAAGATAAGCAAGAAAGTTATCAGTGGGAGAAAATATGGGTCCATAGGATAGGTGCAAGATAATTATTTGGGATCTAACTCTAGATAATTCACTTCTAATGTTTACGTGCGTCTCTCGAATTCACTTAGGTATTAGTTCAATCGTTCAACAAAACTCCTCTCTTGATTAAGTTTTAACCTCACATGATGAACCAATTTAAGCACGTGAAGATATGCCAGAATGAGTAGTGGATTGGTCTGTATGAAAACCTCTTTCGATTATTTTCCTAACTAGGTTTAATCAATGATTCAACTAGCCTCTTTCGATTACTAAGAAGAATCCATGAACTCAACCAACAAAATAATGCAAAGATATCATAAGTTATACCTCTCTCAATTACATGAACTAGTGAATATAGATGCAACAGTTAAATCATCCAAAAACATGCTTCAATACATAAAACTAGAGTTATAATCCACAAGCAATCACAAATACACCAAAGTCATCAAACTAAAGAGAACTACTCCATAGATATGGAGTAATTCATCACAAATAAAATTAAAGTAATGGAAAACATAAATTCAATCCAAACTCGTGTCTTGAGTGAGGAAGGAATGATGAAATCCTTGTGCTCGTGTTATTCCAACTTCTCCTTAGCCTCCTTAGGTTGAATATGTGTCAAAAGTTTAGAAAACAATATTTTTTCATGTATTTATACCAAGTAGGGTCGGTTCCAGACAAAATCACCTTTTCTAATCGAAATAGGAAATTTACTCTGTAAAAATTTGCACAGGCATGATGCATGGGGTGACGTGCCATGCGGGGCATTAGTGGAGAAATCCAGAGAGTTGATTCTGAAAGGGTAGCAGAGATTTGGGCAGCCGCAGCACGCCACGCGCCGCGGTTGTGGACTTTTCTCAGAGTACGGATTGAATCTCGATTTTTGACTTCCAGACTTGGTCCTCGACCCCCCAAACACTATCCCGTCTTAATGCCTTGGGCCTTTTCTCAGACTTCGAAGCTCAAAATCACTTGAATTCATTCCACAATATCTACATAGCTCGGAATCACTCCTACAAGGTATAAAATATATAATAAGTGCAAAACACTATCAATTAAAGTTCAAACATGAATAAAGTGCAGTAAATTAAATTGCAATAAGCGACTAAGTCCTAAGATTATAGCCTACCATCAAAAGTTCCCACCGGCTAGTTGATTCACTACACATTGGTTGGTTGTGTTAATCCCACGATAAAAGGTTTGTTGAATCATGTTTTCTGTCATATCATTGTTGGGACATTCCTTAACCATTGTTATATAGCACTCCCATATTTCGTGTAGTGGTTCATTCAGCTCTTGCTTGAATGACAAGATCTCATCTCGAAGTGTAGTCATATGCCTGGGAGAGAAACACTTAGTAATGAACTTTTCTGCCAACTCATCCTAAGTATGAATTGAATGGTTCGGCAATCGTTCCAACCAATCTAAAGCTTCCCCCGTAAAGAGAAGGGAAAAATCCTTAGCCTCAATACATCCTCAGAAACATTAGTTTTCTTGCTCCCCCCAACATGTATCCACAAAGCCCTTCAAATGTTTATAAGCATTTTGAGTTGGAGCACCGGTAAAGAAACCCCGTTGCTCAAGCAAAGTGAGCATCACATTGGTGATTTGGAAGTTGCCCGCCCTAATACGGGGAGGGACTATTGCACTAGCATAACCTTCATTGGGAAATATCCGGTGTAGAGAGGCTCGTGACGGAGGTGGGGTGGAACGGGCATGTTGTCATGTGGTACCCGGCCTCTCTGATTGGATTGAGGTTCAAGAGGTACCTCCTCTACTTGTTCCTTCTCTCCATCCAATTCCCCTAAAGGCAAATGTCTGAGATCATTGTTCGCTATGTTTATACCTATAATTTCTTAAACAAGTAGTAACACGGAAGGAAAAGAAGATATTCCAAAAACACACTCAAATATATAGCTAACATCATTTTGAACTCCCCGGCAACGGCACCAAAAATTGATCCACATCCAATCCGCACTCAATAGTGAGTGAAAACGGTCGTTGGAAGAATAGTACCCAACCAGAGTCGGGGTCGATTTCTACAGGGATTTTAATATGGGTGTTAGGGTATACACTTGATGAGAGCAAATGAAATAACTAAATTGCGCTTCTAAATAAGGGATTTTGTTTTCTACTTCTAAATTAATACTAACAATTATAAACTAATGAGAAGAAACTAGAAAGTGAGTCATTATTTTTGTTGTTTGTACCAAATAGTTAAAAAGGCCTAGGGGTGTGACCTTCCCCTAGGTGTTCGCCTAATGGGTTAAGTACGTTAACACTTATTTTATTGATCGGGGTATATTATAGCTCTCAACTCTAAGTTACCCACTCAATACCTCTCGGTTATAGAGTGATTTTGCCCAGTTTGGCTTTCTCAAGCCCAAATGGGTATCAAGCTAAATAGTTGATATGAGCTCAAGTTGGGTTTTCCTTATCTCTAGTTCAAACCCTTTAATTAGGCTAATCAAATCCTTAATTAGTCCAATTTCTTGTTAGACAAATATTCCTAGACTAGGTCCCTCTTTCTCAATTAAAGACCAAGTCAAAAAGGCATAAATCAATATTTGCAACTATTAATTTTACAATTAAAGCATAAAAAAAGCTAAATAATCAATACTCAATCATAAACAAGCATTAAATTAAAAACTCATAAAGTTTACACACTAGGGTTGGGTCGCAACCCTAGTAAAAGTCTAGTTACTCAAATGAAAAACTACAACGGCTACAGCTGCTTAAACTTCAAATCTTGACCTAAAAATGTGAGTCCCATCTATTTATAGTGGCACAAAATTCGCTGACAAAAATACCCCTCGGGAGGTTCTGCAGCCACACAATTCCATGTGCGGTCCGCACATTACTTGGTCTTGTAAGGAACTGGATTATGCGGCCGCACAATTTGGTCTGCGGCTATAATGCAACTTCTGCGGCTGCAAACTTCTTGTGTGGTCCGCACTTCAGGCAAGGCTTCAGTCTTGGTCATTTGCACACTCTCTGAACTTTTTGAATTCTTGTCAGTGCAGACCATGTTTTGCGGCCGCACAATTCATGTGCGGTCCGCACTTCTGCTTAAAGTACTGTTGGGCTTCTTCATCAGTTCTGTTATCACAGAGGGAATTCCGTGGTCTGCACTTGCTTAATTATGCGGCCACACTTCTGCTTAAAGTACTGCTGGGCTTCTTCACCAGTTCGGTGGCCGCAACGAAAATTTTGCGGGCCGCGGAAATACCTCTGCGGACCGCACTTCTTGTGTGCTGCACCCCTTCTTGCCTTGTGAGTCAAAACACTCCTCTTTAAGTCGGATTTCTTCATAAGAGTCCAAATTTCCAACATTCCTGCAATTTGCAAACAATTAAAGATCGATACTTTCAGACTAAAACAAAAGTAAAACTGTACTAATAAGTGGTCAAGATCCACACTTATCAGGACTCCCTTCCATCAGGTTGTGGATATAGCTCGGAGGATCGATCGTATTCGCAACTGCGGTGGAGAGTTTCTGCCGAGGGACAAGCGGCCCTGTCAGTTTGGAGGATTTGATGGCGCCCCACCTGGGGGTAGAGGTCAGCCTAGCAGGCCCATGCAGTCAGCACCACCGCCTGCTCAGAGTGCTCCAGCACGACCCTACTTCAATGCCATTCCAGAGAGTACTTACCGTCCGCCAGCTATTTAGGGTGCCTCCAATGGGTATTCAGGCCATCATGATCAGGATTTAGGTCAGCAGTCCACTGCTTCGAGGTTTGTTTCGAGTGCGGGGAGTTTGGCCACGTGAAGAGGTTTTGTCCCAGACTTCGGGGCAAGGCCATGATTACCGCACCAACTACCACACAGCCCGCCCTCCCGGCCAGTGGCAGAGGCCAGGTGGATAGGGGTCTCCCTAGAGGTGGAGGTCGGTCAGGTGGCGCTCCTGCTAGATTCTATGCTATCCTCGCCAGGCCAGAGGCCATCGCTTCTGATGCAGTGATCACATGTACTATTTATGTGTGTCATAGGGATGGCTCAGTATTATTTGATCCAGAGTCTACTTACTCCTATGTTTCTTCTCTATTTTCTCCTTATATGGATGTACCTCGCTAGTCCTTGGGCGTTCCTGTATATGTGTCCATGCCAGTGAGTAATTCTGTTATTGTGGATTGGGTCTACCGGTTCTATATGGTGACTTTCTGTGAATATAAGACCATAACGGATCTTCTATTGCTCGATATGGTTAATTTTGAGGTTATCTTGGGCATGGACTGTTTGTCCCGTACCATGCCATTCTTGATTTCTATGCCAAGAATGTTACCTTGGCGATGCGTGAGTTGCACAGATTAGAGTGGAGGGGTTTGTCTGTCGGTACTTCCAGCCAGGTTATTTCTTTCTTCAAGGCTCGACATATGGTCGAGCAGGGTTGTTTGGCCTATTCGGCCTTTGTTCGAGATACTACTGCAGAGACTCCCATATTAGATTTAGTGCCGATGGTACGAGAGTTCTCCGATGTATTTCCTGCTGATCTACCAGGCATGTCGCCAGATCGGGATATCGATTACGGTATTGATTTGGTGCCAGGCACACGGCCTATTTCTACTTCGCCTTATCGGATGACTCTCAAGGAGCTGAGAATTAAAGGAGCATCTTCAGGAGTTGCTTGAGAAGGGGTTCATTAGACCCAGTGCATTGCCTTGGGGCGCACCAGTGTTGTTTGTGAAGAAGAAGAAGAAGGATGAGAGTATGCGGATGTGCATTGATTACTGCCAGTTGAACAAAGTCACCATCAAGAATAAGTACTCGTTGTCGTGCATTGATGATTTGTTTGACTAGTTGCAGGGTGACAGGGTGTTCTCTAAGATCGGCTTGAGATCTGGGTATCATTACCTGAAGATTCGTGCTTCGGATATTCCAAAGACGGCTTTTCGGAGTAGATATAGCCACTATGAGTTTTTAGTGATGTCATTTAGCTTGACTAACACCTCGGCGACGTTTATGGATTTGATGAATCGGGTGATCAGGCCGTATCTTGACTCATTCATCATTGTCTTCATTGATGAAATATTGATCTACTCGCGTAGTATGGAGGAGCGCGAGCAGCATTTGAGGTTAGTGCTTCAGACCTTGTGGGAACAAAAGCTTTATACTAAGTTCTCCAAAAGCAAGTTCTGGTTGAATTCTCTGTCTTTCTTTGGGCATATTGTATCAGGTGAGGGTATTAAGGTGGATCCCAAGAAGATCGAGGAAGTCCAGAGTTCGCCTCGTTCTACCACAACGAGCGAGATCAGGAGTTTCCTGGGGTTAGCAGGATATTATCGTCGGTTTGTGGAGGGCTTCTCACCTATTGCAGCGCCCTTGATTAGATTGACCCAGAAGGGTGCTCCGTTCAGATGGTCCGATGATTGCGAGGCAAGCTTTCAAAGATCAAGACTGCTTTGACTACAACACTAGTGTTAGTGTTGCCCTCCGGTTCAGGGACGTATAACGTGTATTGCGACGCTTAGCGCTTTGGCTTAGGTTGTGTATTGATGCAGGAGGGGCGATTTATTGCATATGCTTCACGTCAGTTAAAGCCCCAAGAGAAGAATTACCACGTACATGATCTGGAGTTGGCCGCGATAGTTCATGCTCTCAAAATCTGGAGGAATTATCTCTATGGGGTGTCCTATGAGGTTTACACCGATCATCGCAGCTTGCAGTATTTGTTTAAGCAGAGGGACCTTAATTTGAGGCAGTGCGGGTGGCTTGAGAAACTGAAGGACTGTGATATTACCATCGTTTACCATCCGGGCAAGGCGAATGTGGTTGCGAAAGCCTTGAGCAGGAAGGCCGAGAGTATGGGTAGTTTGGAAATCATTTGGGTAGAGGAGAAGCCATTGGATTTGGACATATAGTCTTTAGCTAACAGACTTATGAGGTTAGATATTTCCAAGACCAGCTGAGTTTTTGCATGTGTTATGGCCCAGTCTTCATTACTTGAGTGGATTAAGGCTTGTCAGTATGATGATCTGCACTTGTTGGTTCTCAGAGAGACGGTACTACAGGGTGGTGCCAATGAGGTTATTATCGGGGAGGATGGTGTACTGCGACTCTAGTGTCACCTATGTGTTCCTAATGTTGATGGTTTGTGGGAAAAGATTCTAGAGGAGGCACACAGTTCTCGGTATTCTATTCATCTAGGTGCTACGAAGATGTATCGTAACTTGAGGCACCATTATTAGTAGCGGTGGATAAAGAAGGACGTAGTTGAGTATGTAACGAGATATCTGAATTGCCAGCAGGTTAAGTATGAGCACCAGGGGCCAGGTGGACTACTCCAGCATATGGTTATACCGGAGTGGAAGTGGGAGCGCATCACTATGGACTTCATAGTTGGGTTGCCACGGACGTTGAGGGAGTTTTATGTCGTTTGGGTCATTGTTGATAGGCTGACCAAGTCGACACACTTTATTCCAGTAGTGACTACTTACTCTTCAGAGAGGTTGGCCCAGATTTACATTCAGGAGATTGTTCTGTTGCATGGTGTGCCTGTTTCCATCATATCGGATAGAGGCCCTCAGTTCACTTCACATTTCTGGAGAGAAGTATAGAGCGAGTTGGGTACCCGAGTAGAGCTCAGCACAACCTTTTATCCGTAGACCGACGGGCAGTCAGAGCAGACAATTCAGATTCTAGAGGTATGCTCAGAGCATGTGTTGTTGACTTCGGAGGATAGTTTGATAGATTCTTGCCCTTGGCCGAGTTTGCTTACAACAATAGTTATCAGTCCAACATTGAGATGGCTCCATTTGAGGCTTTATATGGTCGGCGATGTCGTTCGCCCATCAGATGGTTTGATCCCGGCGAGACTAAATTATACGGCACTGATTTAGTGAAGGATGCCTTGGAGAAGGTAAAGTTGATTCAGAAGCAGATTCACACAGTCCAGATAGAAGAGTTACGTGGATCAGAAGGTGCATGATTTATAATTTATGGTGGGCAAGAAGGTTCTCTTGAAACACTTGCCGATGAAGGGTATCATGCGGTTCGGGAAGAAGGGCAGGCTGAGCCCAAGTTTTATTGACCCATTTGAGGTGCTGAGGCGAGTTGGGGAGGTTGCTTATGAGCTTGCCTTACCTCCATGTCTATTGGGATTTCATCCGGTCTTCTATGTCTGTATGCTCTAGAGGTACCATGCCGACAGGTTGCATGTGTTAGATTATAGCACGATTCAGCTAGATGAGAGTCTGGGTTATGAGGAAGAGTCAGTTGCCATTGTTGACAGGCAGGTTCTCCAGTTGAGGTCCAAGAAGATTTTTGTCGTAAATATCCAGTAGAGGGGTCAACCAGCCGAGGAAGTGACTTGGGAGGCCGAGGAGGACATTAGGAACAGATATTCGCACTTATTCAGCACTTTAAGTATGATTCTAGACCCGTTTGAGGACAAACGTTTGTTTAATAGATGGAGAATGTAACAACCCGGTCGGTCTTTTTGCTTCCTAGATCCTCGTTCCCGTAATTAAGACTTCTTGTATGTGTTTTTACTCTTTTATGACTTGCGGGGATGGTTGGTTTAGGTTTGGAAGGGTTCGAGTTGAAATCGAAAAACATAATTCTTTAATAGTGGCCCAAGGTGATCAAGTTTGACTTGAGTCAATATTTTGAGTAAACGGCCTTGGAACTGGGATTTGAAGGTTCCAATAGGTTCGTATGATAATTTTGGACTTGGGATTGTGTTTGGATCGGGTTTTGGGTGATCCAGGAGGGTTTCGGCGCTTAATGTGGAAAGTTGATTCATTGAAATTTTTTAGTTCTTTATATTTGGTTTGGAGTAAACTTTGGTGTTATCAAGGTCCGTTTGAGATTCTGAGGCTGGGAATAGGTCTGTACGGTGATTTATGACTTGTATGCAAATTTTGGTGTCATTCCGAGTAGTCTAAGTATGATTCGGCGCGTTTAGAGTTAGTTGTGAAATTTGAAGTTCATAAGTTGATTCAATTTGGTTTTGGGGTGTGAATCGTAGTTTCGATATTGTTTGACGAGGTTTGAGGCCTCGACTTAATTCGTATTATGTTTTTGGATGCGTTGGTGTAGTTGGATGGGGTCCTCGGGGGCCTCGGGTGCGAATCAGACTTAGTTTTGGACTTCGAAACTACCGGTGGCTTCAAATCTGATGCAATCGCACCAGCGAGGAAATGGTCACATGTGCGAGCATGCAGAAGCGGTCATGTGGTCACAGAAGAGGACTTTGGCTGGAGTTGGTGGCTGCAGGTGTGAGGTTTTTTTCGCATCTGCGCGTCTGCAGATGCGATAGCGGCTCCGCATGAGCGAAAGTGGGCCGGCTGGCAGAGGTCGCAGGAGTGGAGAAAGTCCGCAGAAGCGGAGGGAGTCCGCATAAGCGAGCCCGCCGAAGCGTGTCCCTGTCCGCAGAAGCGTGAAGGCTGGAGGTTGTGGGGGATTGTAGATGCGACTTTTTGACCACACCGGCGGTTCTGCAGATGCGGTTAAGCGATCGCAGGTGCGGAAATCGCTGAGCAGAGGTGCATTTATTTTGGGACTTAGCCCATTTTTTCACACACTTTCACTTGGTCTTGGGAGATTTTGAGAGCACTTTTATGGGGCATTCTCATCAACATCACAAGGTAAGTAAACTCCACCCATTTTTAAGTTAAATACGCGAATTATAGGTAGATTAAACATGGGAAATTAGTGAAACTTGTGAGATTTTATGAAAAACCTAGGGTTTAAGTAAAATTTAGATTTGATCATGAATGTGGTTGTGAAAATTGGAATAAACTATATATTTGAGTTCGAGAGGTCATGGATAACATTTATATTCGAAAATTTTGGAGAGTGAATTTTAAGAATCTTCCAAATTGGGTTGGGTAATTACTATAATAGCTAAATTATGAACTTTTTAAGCATATATTTATTAGTTTATATGACTTTTTATTAGTTTTGGAGTCCTTGGCGTCGTTTGAGGAGTTCTAGTGAGGTTGAAGAGCCAAATTGAGGACTTAGAATCGAGGTAAGTCTCTTGCTTAACCTTGTAAGAGGGAAATTATCCCCTTAGGTGTATTAATTATTATGTGCTACTTGTTGTGGGGAGCTACGAACGCACGAGGTGACGAGAGTCCGTACGTAGCTATATTCATGATAGGTCCAGGTAGACTTAGATTCACATCATGCCTTTAATTGTGCCATTTTATTCTTATCATGTGTATTAATTATCTTGATTAGGACTAAGATTGAGGATTTTAATTAAAGATACCGACTTAGCCTCTTACGTTGGAAAATTTGGGAAATATTTGATAAATTATAGATCTGTGTCTTTTCGTTTCGCATATGTATCCGCGAGTGAGGTAAAATTCTCTACTCTTATGGGATTGGGTCGTTCGCCTCGGCAGTGAGGTTACACAATTCTTATGGGATCGGGTCGTTCGCCTCTGTAGTACTGAATACCACTATTCCTATAGGATTGGGTCGTTCGCCTCGGCAGCTTCGTGTTTAATAATTGGAACTGGATTTGGGTTGGTAACAAATGAACTAGCGCCTTCAAGGCCGATTATGACAAGTTTAGTGATTTGATATAGACTCATGTGTGGAATTACTGTAGTTACTTTTATTTGCTTCGTTTCTACTTGTTGTACACTCACCATGTCTACTTTATGTATTTCCATTATTATTTGACCTCTAGTAAGTGTCAAGTCGACCATTTTTCACTACTTCTTCGAGGTTAGACTAGATACTTACTAGATACGCGTTGTTTTCCGTACTCACGCTACACTTCTGCATTGAATGTGCAGGTACAGAGACAAGTACTACCAGTGGTCACGCAGGCGCGTAGTCGATCTTCTACGGAGACTTAGTGGTGAGCTGCTTGCCTTGCTACGATTCGCAGCACCGGAGTCTTCCTCTACCTTGTTTATTATTTCTGTCTATTACCTTTCAGACAGTAGTTGTGTTAGTTTTGTATATTCTCTAGATTGCTCATGCACTTGTGGCACCGAGTTTCGGGGGCTTTTAGCATATATGTACTATTGTACTTATTATTACTGTCATTACAGTAGATGTACTTATCACACTAGTATTTTTGTTGAGAAAAGAGTGCGCACGGTTGCATGAGATCTTACTTATTTCGTTCTTCTAAAAAAGAACTGTGTTTTGAATGTTAAAAAGGGGTAATTAAACTGTAGTTGCACTTGTGGTCTTGCCTAATGGCGGTGTACCTATGACATACATAAGGGTGATTAAGGACATGCACGATGGCACTAAAACCCGAGTAAGAGCAGTGGGAAGAGACTAGGGGTACTTCCCAGTTGTTATGGGGTTGCACCTGGGAACAATCCTTAGCGCATTTCTTTTTGCCTTGGTGATTGATGTATTGACGCGAAAATATTCAAGGGGAAGTATCGTGGTGTATGCTATTTACATAGTACTGATAGATGAGACGCGCAACAGAGTTAATGCAAGGCTGGAGGTCTGGAGAGACACCCTAGAGTCGAAAGGCTTTAGGTTCAGTAGGAATAAGACAGAGTACTTAGAGTGCAAGCTTAGTGATATAATTTATGAGGCAGATGTGAAAGTGAGTATTGGTACGCAAGTCATCCCTAAGAGAGAGAGCTTCAAGTATCTAGGGTCAATAATCCAAGGGGGTGGTGTGATTGACGAAAATGTCACACATGGTATTGGAGTGGGGTGGATGAAATGTAAGCTTACAGCCGGTGTCTTGTGTAATAAGAAGGTGCCACCAAGACTTAAAGGTAAGTTCTATAGAGTGGTTGTTAGACCAATTATATATTGTATGGGGCCCAGTGTTAGCCAGTGAAGAACTCTCATACTCAGAAGATGAAAGTAGCGGAGATGAGGATGCTGAGGTGATGTGTGGGCATACTCGGAGAGATGTGATTAGGAATGAAGTTATTCCGAACATGGTAAGAGTGGCCTCTATGGACGAAAATATTAGGAAAATGAGGCTAAGGTGGTATGGGCATGTAAAGAGGAGATGTACAGATGCCCTAGTGAGGAAGTTTGAGAGATTTGCTATTGTAGGTTTGAGAAAAGGTTGAGGCAGGCCGAAGAAGTATTGGGGAAAAGTGATTAGACATAACATGGCATGTGTCCATCTTACCGAGAACATGACCCTAGATAGAAAATTATGGAAGTTGAAGATTAGGGTTGAGGGATAGTAGGTCGTCGAGTTTAGGACTCCATATCTGCTACGTTTGTTTTGGTTGTTTCTTTTACATACCAGCACTAGTATTATCATTTTAGTGTTCTCTTATTCGTGGTGTCCACTAGCATCTGTTGTTCCCCTTGCTTGGTTATATTAATGCTTTATTTATTGTTGTTGATGTTTTTATCTTTAGTATATCCGACACGGCCTTCTTATTACTGTTCTCTTGTTTAAACCTGCTGAAAATTATTTTCTTGAGCCGATGGTATTTCGAAAATAACCTTTCTACCT
>AWOL01S0174711.1:6336-17333 GCA_000715115.1 Nicotiana otophora
GTTCTTCGCCCTATCGCTCAGAAATTCCCGAAGGTGCCCTTTGTTAAATAAGCGGGCCACTTCCTCTCTTAGTTGCCTGCAATCTTCCGTTTTGTGACCATGGGTGCCATGATATTCGCACATTTGATTGGGATTCCTTTGGGCAGGATTGGTTTGCATGGGTCGAGGCCATCTGTTGTCTTTGATGCGTCCGATGGCCGATACGTTGGCGGATGTACCAATGTTGAAGTTATACTCCGATAGTCGAGGGATTTCTATAGGATCTGTATATTTATCAAAGCCGCTCTTGCTCATAAGTCCCCGAGCATTTTGCCCCCGATCAATCCTTTGGTTGTTCCGAACCGCATCACGTGCTGAACCGTTGTTCCTCCGATCTGTGTCGTACGGTTGGTATCGATCTCTGTTCGACCTTTGTTCTCTGTTGGTTTCCCTTTGATTTTTAGTGGTTGTGTGGTTCTGACGTACGGACCCATACGGAGCTCCCAATTGATCATCTTAGACCCTGATTTTTGATTGGTACCGGTTGTGTACATCTGCCCAAGTTATTGTTGGGTACTCGATCAAATTTTGTTTCAGCCGACGTGATGCTGTCGAACTTAGCCCGTTTAGTCCTTGGGTGAAAGCTTGTACGACCCAATCGTCTGTGACCGGTGGCAAGTCCATACGTTCTATTTGAAATCGGGATACGAATTCCCTCAGCATCTCGTTACTCCTTTGCTTTACTTTGAAGAGGTCCGATTTCCTTGTTGCAACCTTTATGGTACCAACATGTGCTTTTACGAACGAGTCTGCTAACATGGCGAAAGAATCAATGGAATTTGGTGGTAAGTTGTGATAGCAGATCATCGCTCCCTTTGCGAGGGTTTCTCCGAACTTTTTCAACAACACGGATTCGATCTTATCATCCTCCAAATCGTTGCCTTTGATGGCGCATGTGTAGGAGGTGACGTATTCGTTAGGATCGGTCGTACCGTTATATTTGGGTATTTAGGGCATATTTTTTAGGGATTGGTTTTGGGGCCGCGCTCGAGGGAAAAGGCTTTTGTATGAATTTTTTCGAATCGAGCCCTTTTATCATTGGCGGAGCCCCCGGAATTTGATCGACCCTAGCGTTATACATTTCCATTTTTTTGTCTTTGGCTTCGACTCGCTTTGTGAGTTCCTCGAGCAATTTAGCAATTTCAGGAGCGGTCCCCGATTTCTGCTCTTTTGATTTCACTACGGCGGGTTCCGCTCTGGGGGTGACTTCTCGGAGAAGCGGATTGGAGTTTGGCCTGCTTTGCGTATGAGTTTGGCTCTGCAATTGATCTATCGCTGCTTGTTACGCTTGTAACATTTCGAAATTCATACGCAAGGTGACCCCGATTTTTCCCGTGCTGTAGGTGTCTCGGGCTATAGATCGAGCACCGCCCTGAATGCTTCTCTCCGGTTCAGAATGCTGATTCACTTCTAGAGCTATTTGCGAATTGATATACAGTGGTACTTCGGCTCGAATTTCGGATTCTTCGATTCGAGCCTCGTTGCCGTTGTCAGGTAGCCTTCCGGCCCTGGGCACCAAGTTGTTGGTTTCATCTTGAAGGCCGGCTTCGAGGTCGATAGGTAGAGCCATGGCTGATTCGAAGTTGTAAGCTGGAGTGTACTGTAGATTTATATCAAACGATCACCGTTACCCTAGCCCCACGGTGGGCGCCAAACTATTTACCCAAAAAATCGGATAACGTTAAATTTAGCTATGGTTCTAAAGATATGCAAATTTCTTTGATACAAAATGACGGTACAGGTATTTTTTGCTATGAAATGGGAAATGATAGACGGGAAGACTGAAAAAATATTAGAAGAACAAGCACAATGAAATCTTAATGTATCTTGGGGACCTCTCTCTATTGCAGTCTATCTCCCTTTTTATAGTAGAGGATCACTACTTTATCTATAACAACATAAAATAATACATATAGTGGAGAACCCATGATGGTTTGTCTCTCCCTTGATTCTCGCCAAGATTCTCTCCCTTGGTGCGGTTGTAACGGCTCTTGTCTGCGAGCTTGGCGCTGACTCGAGCTTGGTGCTAGATCGAATCCCCAGTCTTAGTTCGTGCTCGGTTCTGCCTTGGAGCATCGATATTCGGGGCCTGTGTCGATCGGCGTTACCCCGTAGTCCGATTCGGACACGGGCTCGATAATGATATCGAGTTTTGCCGTTGATTGGTCTTATAGCTCGAAGCTCGACGTCTCTACTTCGGAATTCGTTCGAGCTCGCCATGCGGATACCCTTCGATTGAAACGTCATTGTCTCGACCGGTCTTTATGACTGAGAATCGGTTTTGACCGTACACACTTATATGTTTTGTATTTCTTTTAGTTTTCACTCGGTATGAGTTAACCGATTGGAGTTCGATCATATTCGGATTCACACTTGAAAGTCCCGTGTTGGGGTAAAGGAAGAAGAATTGTGGACCATTGATGAGATTTGAACCCGACACCTATCTGCTATTGGATAAAATCACAACATTACGTTAATTACAAGACCAATCTCACAAGATCGTTTTGTTTGGCTCTATGAGTATGAAAAATGATACTCCCTCCGTTTCAATGTAGATGATACACTTTCTTTATTAGTCCGTTTCAAAAATAATGACACATATATATATTTAGAAACAATTTAATTTTAAATTTTTCATTCTACCCATTTTACCCTTAATGAGAAGTTTTTATAGCGACACAAATATCATGGTCCCACAAAGCTTTTACCCTTAAGCAGTTGGGACCACATATTTTAAAAGTTTTCTTTTCTTTCTTAAATTTTGTGTCAAGTCAAACTACTTCATCTAAATTGAAACGGAGGGAGTAACTATTTAGGAACAAATGGAGTAAATTAAAGGGTAGACAACTATTTGTTAGAACAATAGTAACAATTATGTCTCAATCTCAAGTAGAGGTCGACATATAAATTATCCATATCTATCTTGCTCTATTTTGAACCTTTTATTTATAATTTTAGAAGTGTAACGTGTGTTAAAATATCCGCACTAACGTATTTAATATTGTGAGGATTTTTTATAAATCGGCAAGCTTTATATTGGTCGTCAACCTACCCCAACCTTTCTCTTTTATAGGTTTAGAACTGGCAACATGAACAAGGTCACGTGAAGTTATGAACAAAGATTTGATGAAAAAACAAACAATTTTTTATTTATTTATTTGTTTTATTTTATGTACAATTACAGAAAATCCTCCTTTGAATGGAAACAATATCCATGTCGTAGATTTCAGTACAAAGATTTGCTCTGCCATAGACATGAAAGTGTTGAAGTCCTGTGACTCATTATAATGTGTAATGGAGAATAAGAATATCACAGGTCAGTGCTATGGACAAATTTTGCATATTTCCGGAGAACGATTCCAACAACAATAATAATAACAAACTTAGTTGTATAATTCCATAAGTGGAGTCTGGGGAGGGTAGTATATATGTTACTCCTACCTTGTGAAGGTAGATGGACTGTTTCCGATAGACCCTCGGCTCAAGGAAAGAAAAACAAATACCGAAAAGAAAATTCAGTGCTCAGTAAAGAAGCCATGAAAAAACTAGATATACTAGCAACAACAAGATAATAGGAAAATCGAAGCAAAAGAAACAACATGTGATAATAGAAATCTAAGACAAAGAAATACGAGACTACTACTAAGAAGAATACTACTACTAAGAAGAATCTTCGATTACTTCCTAACTGGCAACCCTAATTTTCGACCTCCACGCTCTGCTATCCATAGTCATGCGAAGAATGATTCCCTTCCGGAAAATAAATTAAGCACTTATGTTTGTGCGGATGCATAAATATATAATATTATCACCGCGCGATAAGATGATTGAGATGCCATCAAACATAACCATAGGTTATATGTTCGAGTTTTGAGAATAAAGAATCTTTCAATAGGAACTACTTTATCTCATTTGTGGAGTTACCCGATTCGAATCTAAATCAACCTGGTGAACTTGATGACTATATGAAAGAAAAAAAAATATTGTTTGCAATAAACTCTTATAAACAAGTTTAATAAAGATAGCTAAAATATAAAGTATTGATAAATGAAATGAAAGCTATAAATAAACTCCTATAAACAAGTTCAATGTCTACCAACAGGCAATAGTGGTCCAAAACCTTATAAGATTGTGGTCCAAGTCAATCAGGGTAGGAAAACGCCCAAATTATTATTAATTGCTTCAGGTTCAAAGCAAAAAATCTAATTAAAAAGATATTGAGAAACATGATTCAAATATGCGGCTAATTATTTGTCAAAAAGCAAGTCTTTGAAAGAAAGAAAAAGAAAAGTGAAAAGTGAATAGTTTTTCAAATTAAAGGAAAAAAAACGTGTTTCCCACCCCCCAAAAAAATGTTACTACATTCCCAACACATAGCTTAGTTTATTCTATTTAGCCTGATTAAATTTTGGACCAACATAGTTATAATTTATTAATTGACTTAGCTCATTTTTAACCATTCAAATTTGATTTAATCGACCGATTTGTAATGTAATTGTCACCACGATGAGTTTTTTATTTTTCATATTGTTCTTTACAGATAGAAAGCGGATAACATTGCTCAATTCTGCTACAGTAAAGCGAGATGAAAAAATTAAGGAATTTTTACCTTCCTATAATTCAAAGCTTCAAAGTTTTTTAATGGATGTCAATGATGGAATTGCTACTCTATTTTCCTTTGCTCTACATTACTGGAATTAGGGATTGTGAGATAGAGAGACGTAGAAAGAGAGAGAGCGCAGGAGAGAGAGAGAGAGAGAGAGAGAGAGAGAGAGAGAGAGACGGAGAGAGAGCACGCAGGAGGGAGAGAGAATAAGAATGAGAAATAATTGATTCATAATATAAATGAATACTCATTTAATTCCTAAAGTATATATAATTGGTAAATTTGTATATAGGATGTAATTAAATTGAAACTTGAGTAGGGAGGGTAATAAAATTTCAAATAGTATATAAGAATGTAAAAATAATAGATTGAATTGACTTTCAATCGGTCTTTTCGCAAGGGCTATTATCACTTTTAGCCCGCGCCAGAAACTATTTATATTTGGTAGCTGAAAAAGTATATAATGTTTGTATATTTTTTGTATATAACATATAAAATGTATATATATATATATATAAAATATATAAATTTTATACATTTTTTCGACTATTAGTTTTACAGCGACAATACAATGTCATTTTCTCTTTTCGCAGAGGGGTCGATGGACAAACAATTAAAGATATTGTTTTTTAATGTCTGTCCACCTAAATGAGAAACTAATTAAAAATTAAATACATGCACTATATTAACTCTAGAATTTAAATCTCTCTTCGTCTGATCAGAAATAAACAAGTGATTAAAGAGCACGTGACCTTTCTGAAACACTTAATACTATGGCGTTTCAAACGTTTAATTTTTTTTTAATTTTTTTATAATCAAGCAATCGCCAAGGACCAATTACACACAGCTTAAAATTCGATGAATAATAAATAGATCGCTCTTTAATTTTTCAATTAAATACCAAACTTTTATTTCGTAAATATGATCCAAACCCGTGACATGCAACTACATCTAAATCAACGTGCATGATTGAAGCGATAGGACAATCCAATACACAAAGTATCCCACATTTATGCAGGGTCCGGGAAATGATCGCATCCCGGAGTGTAATGTAGACAGTCTATCCTAATACAAGCATTACTAGCTATTTTCACAGCTCAAACTCGTGACCTAGAGATCACACAGAGATAACTTTATCGGTGCAATAATGGTTACGATTAAAGTGACGTTAGCACAAAATAATTCTTGATATATCATGGGTTAAGTGACCAATAAATATTTTATGCAGATTTTAAAGGTGCGCCGGTCTAAACCAAAAAGAAAAGAAAAAAGGACTATCACAAATTACTATTATGTACTCGATTAATCACAGCAATGTATAGCCATTTCCATTAGTATTATTCTTTTATGCTCACACATGTTGAGGTGCAAACTCACTTGATTACATGTGAAAAAGTTTCTATATGTTCTAGTTCAGATGCCCCAGACAAAAAATTGTCTCAATTATTGCCCCCAGATTTTACTAAATTAAGAACTCCACTTTATTAAGGACAACCGAATACTCCTCTTGTCCCAAGATAATATCCTATGAATTGATTTTCAAGTCCATTTTTTAACTCTAAAACATTTGTTGACTTAAGGTTCAAAATGAATTTACGCTACATATATTGGAAAATAACTCTACACGGCTGTATCTTTTCATGCTCAGAACTCATGAATCCTTTTTTTCATTTATCAATAAAGCTCTAATCGGCTACATTTCTAACCCGAAAATGACAAGTGAAAGTCAAAAAAAAGAAATTAGAAATGACATCAAGAAGTCACTCTAAAGATTTGTTATTTAAGAATTAGCCAGTGCGTATAGAATTTCGGTAACAAATATCATGAGTTGCCCTGAAATTAAGATTTTTAGTTTAAATCTCGAAACAAAAATAAGTACCGGCTTTAAATAGAATCCTTGTAGTGGCTATCTGTGCACTTACCCCAAAAAAAGAAATAACAGTAATAAAGTAAAAGTCAGCCGAGTCTTTCTTCTTTTTACGCCTAGGAAGAGTAAAGCAAAAAGAATTGATCGATCTAATTTTTCTCCTCTTGTTATAGTTACTATAGTTAATCTAAAGTGTGGACTTTAGAGCCAAATATGACCTCAACTAGGGCAGATAACGTTATGTACAAAGCACAAAACTATACAATAAAACATACATGTATGGGGCACGTGATTTCGTGGAAGAACTCAAATTTCTATGAATACTTATCTATTTTCTTGGACTTAAACACCATATAAAATCAAGAGACAGAGAAACAGGAATATCTACCCTGAGGATCTCCACCAACTCCAATTGAGGGTCCCAAAATAATAGACATTAGGAAATAAAAGAACATCAATTCAATCACTTTATGTTGTATCATTATTATAAGCAAATCCTGTTTAGACTCTTTAATGTTAGTGAGAAGACAAAATTATTCTAATAGTTATTAGGGGCAAAAGGATCAAAATTTGGCTGCACAAGTACACAATAGATTAAATGGAAAGCATGCCAAAACAGAACAAAAGGGCAAAGACACATTTAAGTATGAATAAGGCTATATGGGACTTGAAAGTGAAAGTGGAGTTTGGGGGGTAACCCCTCTCTGATACCATTCAAATTTTGTGTCAGTAGCCATGTGATAGTATGGCCCTTCAACCCTCATGTCCAACTAAAAGAAACCACAAAATGAGACAAAAGAGTCCCCCTTAAAGTAGCCTTTGATAGCACAAAAGAACACATCTTTTTTAACCCCACCATTTTCCCTTCAACCCCCACCCCTCCAAACCCTCCCCGAACGAGTAGTATCCGGACCAATTTGTGTGCACTTCCATTATTTCAACAGGCATGTATCTCTATCGAATAACTATAACTCTAGCATCTATCATCCTCTACCAGCACAAGTATCGAATACACCAAGAGTGTTTATACAGATGGAAAGAAATTACCCAGCTTTTTTGTCGCTACTGAAATTTGAACTCTGATCTCCTATAGTCGCTACTGAAATTTGAACTCTGATCTCCTATAGTTTCACTCACTTAATTGACCGTTACTTTCTTCCCTGGTTTCCTTTTCCAAGTATAATCCCTCTACTCCTAATAAATGATAAAGGAGTTAACAAAAGGCAAACAAAGATCTTTGCAATCTACATGCAAAGTATTCACACTTTTATTTCCCTTTTGAGTACCTAGTTCCTATGTTGCTCGGACTCTTCAAAAATCGTGATGGATCCTCCAAAAGTAGTGCATTTATGAAAGATCCGACACGGGTGCGACAACATATTTGGAAAGTCTGCAGAATATAGCCTAGTTCCAACAAAGTAAATGGTAGTAGTATCACCTCATTCTTGAAAATATTGGAAGCTAAATCTAGAACCCCACTTAGCAGAAAGTGATGATCTAAAAGGCATTTTTCATATTTCAACTTTAATTTTTACATGATAGCAAGTTAACAACAGTGAAAAACAAAGGAAAGAGAGGAAACTACTATCATAACTAAGGGTTACTACTAGCCTGCCTTAGATCTTTTTGCTATTGTTCAAAGTGTGGTCCAGCACACAACTACAAAAGAGGGTACAAAATAAACAGAGAGAGAGACCCCACTCCCATTAATCAGTTCATCTGTCCTTTACGTATACATTATGTATTTGTTGTAAGTAGTATGGTATTGATGATGACAACAATCTTGACGAGATCTTCCTTACCAATCTTTACTTCTGTTGTTGGTATACTTTGGCTATACAGCTAGAGGACTTTTACTTCTTGTATATGGTACTACTCAAACTTTTCTGCATTAAAAAACACAAAGAGAATCTAATTTAGAACAAAAATGACAAATAAAATTGAAACCAAAAGCAAATAAAAAAAGATTCTTTTACCAAGCTAGTTAATCCCTCCTAGCTAGCCTTGCACAAACTCTTAACACCTACATTTCAATGGCTTCTTGCCCAGAAGTAAACCTGGTCAATGACCACCTCAAATTAAGTTCTTTTCACTTTTTTTTAAAAACCAAAGAGAGTGGATTGAGAAAAGATGTTGAGAGGTTAAGTACCTTGGCATGTGGAAGTAACAAGATTTAAGAGAAGCCATGTTGAGGGAAGAAGTTGTGGGAAGCATAGAGATATTGTTAGAAGTAGTAGTAGTAGTAGTAGTAGTAGTAGTAGTTATTGGGGATCTAACGCCGGCTTCAGCTGAATCAGTGGAGAATGAGGCCTGGTGTTCTGCAGCTGACTTGGTTGGAGAAGCAAAAAGGTTATCAGGAAGGATGTGCTCCAAGCTGCTTCAACACCAAACAAAAATCAATAACATTAGAGAGATTCCAAAAACACTAATTTGCACTATTTTAGAACCAATTCTAGCAAACTCTGACATCCTCAATGGGGAAACCAAAATGAAAGGCTCGCAACTACAAGCTTGAACTAAGAATTCATGCTGTTAATAATCTTGAAATTCTATTGAAGAAATTGATGTTCAGTACCTTTCTTGAAGATTAAAGTCGTCGGTGTTGGCGGTCTGCTCCTTGCTGCCGTTCTCGTTCCCAATATCGCTAGGCAGCATTTCCTGAGACACCTTCTCATCAGATGCATTATATGGGGCCTTGGTAGCTTCATGGATATCGTTATTTTCTGTAGAAAGAAATAAAATCAGCAAAAACTCAAACCACCAAACTAAAGTAGAAAACAGCAAAGAAACTCCCAAAGGTAAACCTGCAGGGATTTCTTCATCAATGCCATTAGACAGAGGAACAAGACTATGACTGTTTTGAGAGTGAAACTGCATCTCCGAAGCAGTTGGAAGACTAGCAGAGAGACTTGACGGGAAGTGATCATTGCGGTGTTGATTATTCAGGTCCATCAGCTGCAGATTCATTAACCTTCTGCCTTGAAGTTCAATGGCTTGCTGCAATTCAGCCTCCTGCTCTAATTTTCTTCTCAACATCATCTCATGCGAATTATAAAATATTCTTGCTCCTATATATGAAAAGACACTTAAAAACTGTCAAACAAATGAATAATCCATCTCACTTGAGAAGAAAATCAGAAATTTAATTCATCTCTTACCAAAGGGAAGGTCATATGGCTCCCTAGACTCAAGGGCTGATGGGCTTAAACATGTCGACAGCTCTCCTCTATCCATCGAATGCTGTTGTTGCAGTTGCTTCCTTTAATTCAATCAATAAGGAAACATTAGGCATAAATAAAGGAGCCGTAATAACTCAAGAATACACTAACATGGTGATCATCAGTTCGTACTTGTCTGCGACTTTTCCCTTTTCCTTGTAGGGCTTGACAAGTACACGAGAATCGCACACAAAATGAGGGTTTCCTTTAGCCAAGATCAGCTTCACAGTTTCTGGGTAGACAAAAGTAACGAATCCAAACATGCGCTTCTGCTGATACGGAATTCTAACATCTTGAACTGGCCCATACATGCTTCAAAAACAAATTACAATGGCACTTCACTATCAATTTTCATTCCAATTACAAGATTTTCAAGAATCTAGACCACAATGCACACGTACCTAAAGTAATTAGACACATCCTCCTCCTTAAATGTGCTATCAGCAGGAAATGTTAAGTAAATCTGTCGCGAACTTGAATTTGAGATACCGCCCATCGCCATTGCTGAAAACTCACTTCTATCAGGCCGGCATCGACCAAATTTGTGGAATTCTTCTCCCATCATAAACGCTGCTGCAGCCGATCTGCAGTTCAAGACCATACATGAAGATACCTCAAATGTCCAACCAATGTTCCAAATCTCAAGCTCCAAATGATGTACCAAATCAGAATAACCTAAGCAGTATATACTAGACTATAACTACCTAACCTTACACAATGACTTGCTAATTGCTCCGGATAAGTTTTTTAATACAAGTACATACCAAATCAAGCTTAAGATTAGACTAGAAAGAGCAGCTTAAATCACCAAATTACTAGCAAGACAAACATTTACACGTTCATCAAGTGAGAAATATTACTACCCCAGATTCAAGAAAGTTATAAAGTCTTCCTTAAAAGAACAACAAACAGAAGCAAATATCAGCTAAGGATACATCAAAAATACCTTTGGTTATCATTCAAGATGTTCATACACTTGTTATAAGCAAGTGGATGATGATGAGCACCAGAAGCCATAAGAGAAGCAGCAGCAAACCTCTGTTGTTGCTGCTGTTGTAAGGCTTTCATCCTTAGAAAATCATCAAAAGAATCAACTTTATTATTACTAGGAGAACCAACAATAGCACTAGACCCATCAGAATCTTGAAAACCACCAACACTATGCAAAAACTTACAACTATTCCCATTCTTGCAAAACCCTCTTGCATAATACATGCAAGGCCTCCAACCAAATCCCCCACTACCCCCACCCCCACTATCATCTAAC